>JAJMAH010000055.1:0-112831 GCA_030564925.1 Geotrichum aggregatum | reverse complement strand
TGGTCACTCTAGAGGCTTGCTTGATATTTGTACAGAACAACTATGTAGACCAGCTATGTGGACCAGCCGTGCAAACTGTTGATATCGAGTTTCTCTTGCTCAAGCGTATGGTGGATTGCCAGCATGCACAGTCGTGATATGTTGACAAATAAAGCTATCTATACTCTATGTATATTCGATGACCACAGCGCTGAACTATGCCGTATACTGCGTGAGACTCGTAACCCGGAATGATACCATTTGCGACCACAGGGTTCATCATACACACAAAACTCTGCGTAAAAGCTCAAGGCCAGCGACCGCCAAGTGGTGTGCCCGGTAGTAATGCTCGTTGAGGACGGGAAACCCTGTAAGGCTTAGCTGTATATAGAGACACCGCTTTGTGTTTACATCGTTTTTATTAGTTTTTCCGATGGAACTTGATACACTTGGAGCTGGAATATGGGGTTTGAATGTAGCTGGAGTTGGGTGATTGCGCAAAACGGAGTTTGAAAACGCGCCCATATTTTCCGTTTCCCTGAATGCAAACAATGGTACGGCGGCATTCTTCTCCCAACAGCATGACAAATGGTACAGGCGATTTCCTCACAATTTGGCTCGCCATTATTAATTCTCACACCCTGTACAGTAATTGTTGAAGGAAATTCATACCATTGGAAAACTTGCATTTGTCAATTCAATTCTTCAGCTATCGGAGGCCTCAAAAGCCTTAGTCTTGACTCGTTTGATGCACGTATTGTTGTCTCTTTTCAAACCCCTTCTGCTTTTATCTCCATGAGCCTTGCGGAATCTGAAGCATTGAAGCTTCCAGAGGTAAAGAGTAGGAGTGTATAGCTCTTCAATTAGTTCCTATAAGAAGGGGTTCATGTATCTCAAGTTCTCTCTCACTTGAACAGCAAGCCAATCAATCGTTATCATTCAGTTTCCCGCTTATACAGAATTCCAGCTTATCTAACAGCCAATACTACAACCATCTATATCCTCCAACAACTTTTAGCATGTCTTTTCCTGTTCCTGAAGTAGTTCTAGTCACCGGTGCATCTGGATACATTGCTACTCATGTAGTAAGCCAGCTTTGGACGCTTGGGTTCGACGTCATTGGGGTTGTTCGATCTCACGCTAAGGGACAGTTTCTCGCCGATAAGTTCCCAGGTTTCAGATACGAAATCGTGGAAGACTTAATTGAAGACAATGCCTTTGATGCCATTTTCAAAAAACATTCAGACATCAAGTATATTCTTCACTTGGCTTCTCCCGTCTTGGTCGGCGGCACTGATTTTGTCAAGGCATTTGTAGACCCTGCTGTCAAAGGCACCGTGTCAGTTCTCAAGGCTGCTCACAAGTACGGTAAAAATGTCAAGAAGGTTGTTTACACCTCTTCAGTCTCGGCTGCTGTATTTTTCACAGAAGGATCAAAGATGGCTGGTTTGCATTTGACCGAGGAGTCTTGGAATCCAATCACCATGGAAGAGGCCTCCGAGAGCTTCATTAATGGCTACTGCGCTTCCAAGAAATTTGCTGAAAAGGCTATTTGGGAATTCCAAGAGAAGGAGCACCCTTCGTTCAGCATCACTACTATCATTGTTCCCTTCGTTCTGGGACCCCCTATCAACGATGTCACGTATGAAACTCTGACCAGTACCCCCAGCTTTTTCAAATCGATTATGAACACTCCAGCTGGCACTGATGTTACTCCTTACATTTTCGTTGTGCATGTTGATGTTCGTGATATCGCACGCATTCATATCTTTTCCATGACCCACGCTAATACCGACGGCAAGCGTCTCCTTCCCTATGCTGGATTGGGTGATGAGCAAACTATCCTTGACGTTCTTCATGAAGCCCGGCCCGAAGCTACTGCTAACTTGGCGGTGGGAACACCTCACTCTTTTGATTTTAGCCAGTATTTGACGCTGGACAATTCTGCCACCAGAAAACTGCTTGGTGACTTTGAGTTTATTTCAACTGCTAAATCTTTTACTGATACTTTCGATGCTATTGAAATTCTCAGAAAGAAGAGTGAGAGCTCCAGCGAGAAAAAGTAATCTTTCTCAAACGCTGATAACGGCTGGATTTACTCATGTAGCGTGTTGATCGTTTTTTTCTTGTTCTAGATGTATAATGGAGCAAATTGTTATTTGAATAAATAAACCAAAAACCTGTGCTTTTGTCTAAATTTAAAGAGTAGTATTTCAAGGTAGTTAAACAATTCACCATGTAATTTTGGCTACGTCTGGAGACAGTTATGATTGTAGTCATTTTTCAATTCCGAAAGTCGAAAAAGAATCAAAAAAGAATAAAAAAAAATCAAAACATCACACCTTACTGTACAATGTGATACAGACAAGCCTAGTTCATCTTGTTCAAGTTCTGGTAAAGCTATGTTATAGTAAAGCGTGGAAAAAACATACATAATTAACAAGCTCAAGGAGCCAAACTATGTCATTAATAATCTATTACTCAGCAGTTTTAGAGGCCAGCTTAGGTATTGAGTGAGGGTCCCTATGCCCCCCTAAGAATAAAATCAAGAAATGCGCCAGTGGTTTAGCGGTAAAATTCGACTTTGCCATAGTCGAGCCCCCGGTTCGACTCCGGGCTGGCGCATACTTTTTTAGATCCTATAAGTGTCTTTAGTAAGGAACACTCTAACGATTGAACGTTTGGACCACCCGTCTCTCGCTAAAGGAAATCATCATTATACGTTTTGAAAACGATGACTTTTTGTCTTTCATGGCAAGTGTTTGGAACTCAAGCACTAGGCCAGATGAACACATGTAAGGCATGCACATATTAGAAACTAGACTGGTACTGAAACATGCCATGAAATAAGTCAGGCTCGGCCAAGAGTTTGGGCTTGAGCTTGGACCCGCTTACTGTTGTGTAACGTATCCTGCTGGTCCATCCACTCTGTTAAATTTCACAGCCCGAAAGACACACACAGAGCGAAACATCGCTTGAAACATAATGAGATCAACTTTGCTGTTTTTCACGGTGGAATGCATGAAGTTTGCCTACTAGTTCATTCGAGCATTAACCAGTGTGCGCATCTAGGTTAGCATTGAGATGCTTGCAGTCTCGGTATTAAGTAAGTTTGCTACTACGAGAGTAGGCATATTCTGGAAATGGAACACACTAAGAGTTTCTCTGAATAAACATTTCTGGCTATTCCCACGGGCCTAGAGCAGACCACCCAAATGGAAGAAATTCACCTGAATGTGTGGTAGAAAAAGAAGAATCGTGCAAAACCCAAGTAAGCATCTGGGTTCATGCTACAAGCGCGAATCGGCACCTATAGTAAGCTGTGGCTCATACCACACTCTAGTCCCAAACTCGAGATGTAGACACATGTGTATTATGTAGAGGAAAAAGGGTAGTGTCACAGAGAGATTTACTGCTAATTACAAGATAGTTGCTTCAGTTACACAATGCCAGATGATGTTTCCTGAATATTCAGCATGGCGATAGTGGCTGCAGTGATAGCTGATGGTCAGTAATCATGAAAGGGCCGGTATTTCATGAGACATGTTTTGGTGAGCACAGGCGCAGGCACAGGCACCGACAGGTGAAGCTAAATTCTTTTCCAGGAACATTTGCGATAACCCGAGACTTTTGCTAACCGACAGGTGTTTTTGATTCCTTGGTTGTTTCTTTGCCCGTCTGCTTTCTCCGCACGAAGTCGCTGGATCACACTCCTTGGCCAGCACCAGAGGTCAAGCCCACGGACATCACCAACACCTGATTGTGGGCCTACGTGTACCCCCATAATCCTGTAACATCGCACCAGTTATAGTCGATCAGCGCGGTCGCCGTGGTCAATGATGTCAACGTGGTCAGAAACAAGATGAATGGTCCAGCAACGCATGAATGCCAGCGCGTAGCTTGGGGCAAAAATAACGCCATGCCAAATCTAAGTGAATCAACCGCAAATAAGGCATTCACTCTGTCACCGTTATCTCTGGTACTCCTGAGTCTCAAATATTTCAAACAAAAATTATTATCTCAAATACTGAATATAAATAAGACTCTTCATCTCTTTTGTTTCTTTATTCTCTTTACAATTAGTTCACGTTTGTTCACATTTGTTCACAGATCTGTCTTGACCAGAAAGAATCTTCCAAAGAAACCTCCATAGTTCAGACTCCACTCGTTTGTCAAGTCCTAGCCAACTACACATCTGTTCCTGTGCGTTCTCTTCACGTTCTCTAAACAGCATCCATCAGCACTAAACCCACGCATAATGCTCTCCAACTCTTGCCTCACCTTGGCCGTGTTTCTGGCAGGCAATTACGTCTTTGCCGCTGATCTCAGTATTAACACTACCGCATCAGAATTGACCACATCGGTTGCCGAATCTACTGGCGTTTTGACAACCCAGACTGTGACAATCACGTCCTGCGACCAGCACCGCTGCTCAGAGATCATTAGCGTTACCAGCTGCCCTTACGAGACCCCCACCGAGGCCCCTACTGTCACCACAACCGAGTGCTCGTCCGAGACCACGCCCGCTGAGCAGAGCGATACCGTGACTAGTGAAGTCATAACATCCTCTCCATCCACAGCCGCGACCACCACGGAGTCCTCCTATCCAGTACTGTCCACATCCTTCTACAACGTAACCACTGCTCCCTGTAGCACCACTCTAGGCCTGGCCACTAGCACAATCTACAACATTAGCACCCTCACTTACACGTCGTGCCATCACAAGAAGGGCTGCCACAAGATTACCACTGTCACAAGCTGCCCAGCCGCAACAGAGACAGTGTTGAGCACTATCAGCCCCGCCAACTCCACGGCTGCTCCGGCCAACTCCACGGCCGTTCCCTCCAACACCACTGCCGCTCCTTCCCATTCAACCGCTGCTCCTTCAAACTCAACCGCCGCTCCCACCAACGCTACCGCAGCCCCCACAACCCCCACGTCCATTGCGCCAATTTCCACTCTATCGTCGATTTACTACAACACTACAGTTGCTCTGTCTAGCTCAGCAATCGCACCCGAGACTCAGACCATTATTTCCACGGTCTGCCACAAGAAGAAGTGCTCGGAGGTGGTTTCAGTCACAACCCTGCCACCTTCTAGCGTTTTAGCAGAGTCTAGCTCAGCGCCGGCTTTTACTTATACATCCTGCAACGCTGTCAACGGATGCAGCACTATTGTGGCCACTCCCAGTGTGCCTGGTAACTCTTCCTCGTACACTGCTCCTGTGGCCACTGCTTCTGTGGGCGCGGTCAACACCGCCGTCCATGGTGTATTGAACAACGGCGCCAATGCTGGGCCAGGTGCCAGTACCGGCGCAATGTTTGGCGCCAGCGCTGTAGCAGCACTATTGGTTTTCTTGCTCTGAGATGTAGACTTTTTGACTCAAAGCGAGCCATACATCTTTATTGCAGAGACGGATGGCTAAGCAAGCTTGAGGCAGTCTATTATATGTGAAGAAAAGGAAGAGAAGAGGGATAAAAAAAATACTACTTGAAAGTGCACGAGCAATTCACGACAAAAAAAACCATCAACATGCTTTCAAATTTGGTATATTGATATCGATTATATTCATAATTCTATAAATTCTATTTAATTTTTCTCCTATAAAAATAAAATCATTATCTTTTAAGCTTATTTTTATTTTTCCTGGTTGATTCTGTATTTTGTGGTTGATATTCTGTGGTTGTGCATCTCATGAAGGATAAAAATTCAAGAATCCAAGAATACTGAATGCTATATTAGATGGGGGGGAGGGGAGACAAAAAAAAAACCATCATTTTTCATTTTACTTGATTTACTTAATTTGGGGTGTGTCACAATTAGAAAAATGAAAATGAAAATAAAGATAAAAGAAGATGAAAATAAAAATTAAAAAATAAAAAAGGTTTTTTTTCAACAAGAGCTGATTTTTATTAGGGTTGTCGCTTATATGGTTAATTGAGTAAAATAAAATAAAATTGAAAAAATAAAATAAAAAAATTGTTCTGTACACATGTAAAATATCTGTTGACATGGAATATGAATATTTGATTTATTTGATGCTTTTATTCATTCAATTGTTTTATTATTTTATTTTTTGTTTATTGTCTCTTGATATACTACGGTACGGGCTTGATAAATCAAACACATGGTCTTTCGACACAGTCTTTCAACACAGTCTTTCAACATCTCTTTCTTTTTGTTATTTATTATTTATTTTTTTTAATTTTTACTTTTTACTTTATTTCTCTTTGAAAAAAAAACTACTGTCATACTCCTGGAATGCGTAACAATTATAGCCATCAATTGCTTTCTTGAATAAATCAAATACATTGAATACATTGAATACATTGAATACATTGAATACATTGAATACATTGAATACATTGAATACATTGAATACATTGAATACATTGAATACTCAAAAATGTAGAGGATTACTCTTGAAAAAATCTTTAGATAACTTAAGGCTGTTTAATTTGTTTTTTTTTAGTTCACTGTACATCTTTGTATATTTATACTGTACATATTATTGAGAGTAATAAAAGATTGAAAGAAAAAAACAAAATGACTACAAGAGAAAAAAAACAAGAAAGAAATCAAAAAAATATATCAAAGAAGGCCGGACGCTCTACGACGTGGACCCTCGTTCAGGGCCGAGGCCGCCGACATTTCTTGAAACAACGACTCGGGCGGAATCGTTTCTGCCATTTCTGACTCCGATATTCGGCTAGGTGCTACTTCGTACCCTTGTTTCCTTCGGCGATAATAAGCTACACCCAGCCCAAGTGCAACACAGAAAAATGTCAGCCCAATTGCAATGGCCAGCGCTACCAGGACAACGTACCCGCGCGCCAGATGGCCGGCAACAAGCACCTCGTTGAATGATTGCGAAGATTGAGACACAAACGAGTTGATCAAGCCGCTTTTGCCCGTGCTGGTGGTTGTGAGAAATGCTGGCTGCCATGACGAGCCGTCAAAAAAGACAGACGATGCATTACCAAAATTTTTGAGTACAATGTTTCCCGATACCAAAAGCACCTCATCCACAGGTAAAACGTCATTACTAGAATGTCCGGTCTTTAGTTCCATCATGGATACCTCCGTAATGACAGTTCCCGTCTCAAAAAGAGAGTCGATGCTGTTCCACGAAGATCCATTCCAGTGCGAAAGGTACGCTTCTCCAGTCGATGAATCTAGACCACTGGCAAATACTGAATCTACCTGGTTACCATTCAACACAAAACTGTTAATTGGTCCGGGGAGAGAACTCGACTGCTCACCGTATGTAGAATACTTTGCGGACCCAAAATTGTATTGCGCAAGGAAGACTCGTGTACTGTTCAGCTCCAGTTCACCTGCGAGAACAAGAATATTACTGCCCACGAAGACCATGGAAGAAACCGTGCCTGTCAGCCCAGGAGATGGACTTGACCACCGGTTTTCACTAAGATCATACACGCATAGACTAGTGCAGGACATGCTTCCAGCTTGTTCAAACGAGCCCGCAACTATGAGCTGGTCGGTGTTGGGGCGAATATCAATGCTTGTGACAACTGCTTGATCTCCATAAATTCCAGGAGGCTGGACGCCCGCAAAGTCGTTAATATTCAGATCGTAAAAGAGAAGGCCAGAAACAACGTTCGAAGATATGGTACCAGTAAAATCACCGCCTGCGTAAAGAACTCCATCGTTGATGAAAAGTTCATAGATTGTGGAATTGTCCTCAATTCCTTTGGGTAAGCCCTGGACTACCCCGTCGTTGATCATCATTAAGTTCGAGTAGTTTTGTCCAAGTGACTGAGCACGGAAATGACCCCCCAATATGGAGAACGTCGAGTTGACAAATGCGCCGGCATTCACAGTGTTGTCGCCTGTCTGCAAAATTGCATTTCTCTTTTGCAGCTTAGTGACATTTCCAGCAACATCGTTCGTAACAAACTTGTACGGAGTGTGGCTGACTGACAAGTCGCTACCTACAAAAGATGATCCGCTAGAAGCTGCCTGGAACATCCGCACAAAACCACTATAAAACGCTGTATCGTTAAAAGACGCATACGTTGAAAGCCTTGCCTGCAAAAATATGCTTGATAAAGTCGAATTCTGAAACCAGGTGCCTTCGTCTGTAACCCAGATGCCAACTCCGTCAACAGGTGTAGCCTGTGACTCGTTGTTGTAAACCTGGTCAAAGTTTCCCGAAAATCCAATTGTAGACGTTCCGTTGACAATAAATGTCGTGGCTTGCGTTACGGCCCCGTTTGTACCGTACCCGAGAGAGGTCCAAGTATCGTCCTGGATACTGTACACGGCTAAGCGATTCGTGCCATTTGAAGCCTTGTTTGCGAGATGTGTAAAGTCGCCAAAAGCAATGACCGAGCCATTAGAGTAGCTTTTAAATCCGTTAACAGGACCATTGAGGCCGTTTCCAGAGACTGCCTGGGCCGTGTCAGAGACGACGCGGACCATGTTGTTTCCAAGCTCGCTAGAAAATTGTCCACCAATGAGAATATCATTGTTTTCCACGTAGAGTGCGTTGATCTTTGAAGAGCTGTTCAGAACAGCTCCAATAGAGTTAATTGTGGTGTTTCCCACAGGTAATTGAGAGCTGTCTAAGCTTGTAAAGTTGGAAGGGTCAAACTCAAAAATGGCATTGATAGAAATGTGTTCTTCGAAAGAGTTGAGCACAATTTGGATTCGGTCGGCTACAAACGTAAAAGGGAGCTTTTGGTTTGTTGCAGGTTTTACAATCACATATGGCCTGAAATTTGGCGAGATCTTGTCCATGTCGCCAATGTAAATAGTGTCGTATTTGTCGTAGTCGTTTGTTTCAGAAAGTCTAGTAGAGACGGGTTCGCCATCTTCAGTAGCATACACGGAAACAGTCATGTCAGCGCGAGAATCGCAAGTTCCGTCCTGAATACATCCGGGCGTGAATAACAGAACAGTATAGTTGCCTGCGATTGTCACGTTGGGCTCAAATTTGACGGAAGCGCTAGTGATCAAGGCTGAGTCTGTAATGTTGAGAGACATGTATGTAGATCCGCTCACGTCAGACTTGGTGAAGTCGCCATTTAGGGACGAAACACTGACTTCATCGGCAAGAGCACAGCTCCCTTGTTGATTGTAAGAGTCGTTTGCATAAGTAACCATGGCGCTTTGGAAAAGCTCAATACCAGACAAGCCGCCAGCATTATTATAAGTATCAAGAATCTCGACCTGAAAACCAGTCGTACTTATGACGTTGACAAAATCAAAGTCGACGTATTTTTCAACGCTGCTGAGAGGCAACTTACACCAAGCGTCGCAGTAAACAGTTTCAGACGTCGATGAATTAACATAAGTCAAGTTCATGATGCCGTTGCTTGGAAAAGAAAGAAGCCTAAACAGTCGGACACCTGCGTCAGTTTGGTTTAAATTGTAGAGCCTGAGCTTTGTGGGCTGAAATGTAAAAGGCCAAGCCGCACTCCACGATCCTAGTTGGCCACTCGACATGACCCAGTTAGAATCACTTGAAGGACAGGTGATAGTTTGCGGGTTTGAATTACTTGCGGACCCAGCTGCACTGATGGTAGAAGAGTCGAAACTAATGCGCTGTGAACTAATGAGAGAGGAATTGCCGTATGTAGTGCTCGAGCCAGTATAGGACTCGTTTGCGAGACCGTCAAAGGATCCCGCAAAGATTAGGTTGTCGTTTAGCGGAATGATTGAGTGGATGCTTGCGCCGGCTGAAAACCCTCCAAAAGTTGGGATTGACCATGAAGAGTCGTCGACATTATAAATGGCAGTACCTGTCGAGTTGAGGTAGGTGAAATTCCCGCCTACGTATACAGAGTTGCTAGTTGAGTTACAGTACAATGTAAAGATGGTGCCATTGAGGCTTTGTGGTAGAGCCGAGATATTACCATTTGACGCGTTTAGCATTGCAAAACCTCCTGGGGTGCTGAGGCTACCAATGGACGAGAAATTGCCGGCCATGAAGACCGATTCGTCAATCTGGCAAATTGCTGAAACCCTGCCGTTTGACGTTCCTTGATTGATGTAGACGTTGTCTATTTGTGCTATTATTGAGTCAAAGTAGGAGGTCGAGATGTCGGTTTGCTGGCCAGAGTACGTGTATTGAGAGATGCCGTCGAATTGGCCCACGACGGCCATTTTCCCGACATTGTCGACAATAGAAGGCGGGTCGACAGAGTCGACACTAAGACTGGCCAGGGCGGGCGATGGTGCTATTGCTAGTGCTAGAAGCCCCAGAAGGGGTAATTGTTGTGTCCGCCGTCGCATATTGCGTGTGGAAATAGAGAGAAGAAGAGTGAGCTATGCGGTGACTAGGAAGAGCATTTGGACTTCAAAAGAGGCAGTATTAGGTCTAGTGGTCTTGTCTACCGTTAGCAAAAAAAAGTTGAAACGAGAACAAGTGTCAAATTATAGCGAATCTGAGCGGAAAGAACAAGTTATCATGGGGCCCGAAACATTCAGGGGACAAAAGCGTGGTGTGTGTGTGTGTGTGTGTGTGTGTGTGTGTATGTATATATACTTACGTTTTTTTGACCCTTTCAAGCTTTCGAAAAACAAACAGATATAGAGCGGATTGTATTCGGAGCTCGCTTAATTCCAGGGGATGCGTTTCGATAAAGCGAGAGTACAGGATGGAAATATGTTAGATGGATAGAATGAAAGGAAGAAGAGATCAAAAAAAAAGAGAGAAGGAGAAGAATTCTTTCCTAACGGAACCCATGTTGTAGACATTTTTATTTTTTATTTTCTATTTTCTATTTTCTATTTATTATGATATTTTATTATTTGTTTTTTTTTTAATTTATTTTAGTTTCTGAATTCGTGGTTTCTTCGTGTACCAAGTATACTCTGACACCAAGGCATTCCAAAATATCCCAGAGAGACCTAATGAGATCAAGAGGATCAAGGAGATTCAGCCTACGACCAGCCTGTGTACTGTTTGGGCTGGTATCAGCTGGCATTGGCCTCTATATGCTGGTAAAGCTGTTTAAAGGTAAGTTGGTTTTGAGTTCTGCAGTGGTGTGTGTTCAGCCTTTTTGGATGTGTTTGTTTACTTTTGTTTTGTGTTTTGGTCGATATTTCTATAAAAGTGGAACTTATAATTGTTATGTCTCGTGCTAGATTTGGATGGGTGGTAGTGCTAGATTCGGTGGTTGTGCTGTTGGATTTGGGTGGTGGTGTTTTTCTGTGGGACACTGGGACGCTGAAAAGCGTAGTCCAAATAACATACCTACCACAAATATGAACAAATGACACAAAATTTAGTTTTGAATATCCCTATAAAAATGTAGAGCACAGCCTCTCCTATTTTTTTTTTTTTCTGCTGTTTTTTTATCTCTCTTTTCTCTCTTTTCATTCATGAATTCATGGGCTCATGGATAGAGGCCATTGATGTGAAATTTAACGTCCATAATTGCTCGAACCCAGCTGCAGATGTAGACATAGATGCAAACGTACAGTACAAGCGTTTTTTGACAAGAGAGAGACCAAAAGCTTCGGTTTCATGATTTTGGAAGCTAAAGAGACCAATCGCAACTCCATAATAAGACTACGGTTCCCCTCATAAGATAAGGCGAAATAGACCATCTGGATATAACTTGAAGAAACATTTTAGAAATAGAATAATGTCAAACATGCATTTTCGTATGATCATGACCATTGTCTAATTCTTTCAAAAAAATAAATGAATAAATGAAAGCTTAGGAACGCCAACCGCCCGACGACACCTAACAACGCCTACCAATTCAGGGTTTGAAAAAAGCGTCACAAGTTCAAACGGGTTAGGGCCATACCATGAAATAAGATATCTGGTAGACTGGACTAGTCGGGTGTACTGTATTTAGCAGCGTAGCGGTTTGGAAGGAAACGTTGTTGAGGATTAGAAATTAGAGACATCTGTGATATATAGAGTTAGTTTTTGACATCACGGAAAGAAGTTCAGAGATGGAGCAGATAGGGCCAAGCTGACCAGGCGGCATTGTGTCGACACGTGTGTGCATGGAACAGTAAAAGTGTATATGGGTAGAAGAGGATAGACGGAGTCTTCAATGCAGCTCTATGTTAGTTGTTGACTCCTTGTTTCTTTTTTGAATCAGCAATAGTCGGTAGGTCAAGAAAAGTAGTCTCCACAGCGCGAATCTGTATTGTAGCTCAAAAAAACCCACCTTAGGATCAGTGACTTGAGATTGGTTTTTACATCTCCAGTTGACGTTCTACATCTAACCCCAGAATCACTAATTTACAATTACCCAAATTTACGAATTAGCAACTGGTACATTAAACTTTTACAGTAACTAGGCTCCCTGTACATCTTAAGAGGGAGAAAGAGTCTTAAAGTCAGAGTCTTGGCATTTTGGACACTTGGAATCTTGATATAATATTACAAACTAAACCAAACCTACTCCTTTTCACCCAAGCTCAAAGCTTGATATTTCTCATACAACTTGGTATGCCCTTCAAGTTGCTTTTTATATTTCTTCACTTGACTTTTTGGCACCGCCGAACCGTCTTTTAATTTCGTAGGGATTCCCGTTTCAGCATCCCATTCTGCCACATCTGGTAGACTCTTGAAAAGATCCTTCGGTTTGATAGTTGCTCGTTCAGCTTCTTCACGCAGCTTAGCAGCTTCAGCTTCTAAACGTGCAACACGACGCTGCTCCTTTTCGGCAAGCCGCAGGTCCTTTTCATCGCGCTGCGCAATAAGCTCAGCCTTCTCGCGAGGATCCAGGAACTTGACCAAAGCAGGACCATTGGGCCGGTCATCGAGAGATACACTCAGGTTCAGCATCTCCTCATTCCGGATTTTGTCTGTCGCAGTCAAAAACTCCGAGTATGGTGCCTTTTCAATAGCCTTGCTACGCACGAAATCGCGGAACGAAGAAAGCGCCTGCACATATGGGAGCGCAACTTCTTCAGTCGAGACTGACGTACCTTCCTCGCTGGCCCAGCCAACGCCGTCGCTGCTCACCTTAAACCCAAGAATACGGAAAATGCCCGTGATCCACGATACGGCCTCAAACAAAACTTCCGTACGCACATCCTTGCCCACCTCCGCTAGGTAAATGTTAATCCTGGAAACCAAATCCGAAATATGGCCCAGCGCAACAGGCACGGCCAAGCTATCCGCAAAAGCAGCATGTACAGCCACCTTGGTATCCTCAAGCGTATCCAACAACGCAACCTCGTGCTTGCCAATCTTTTTCGAAACAATGGTTCCAGAAGCAACCGCCGCGTCGTTTTCACGAATCAGAGCTTTGACGTTACTAAAAAGCTTGGTCACCGTGTTCTCGTACGCGCGCACGTCGGCGAAATTCTCCTTCAAATCAAATTGCGAGTTCCACTGCTGCAGCGCAAACGCCAGGCGCAACTGCCGCGCCGTGTATTTTTCGAGCGCCTCGCGAATTGTAATAAAGTTTTTTAAACTTTTACTCATCTTTTGGCCCTCAATGTGTAAATGTCCCGTATGCAGAAAGTAGTTGATCCACTGATGATTGTCGTGGCACGCTTCGGACTGAGCAATTTCATTGTCATGATGGGGAAACGCCAGGTCGATTCCGCCGCTGTGAATGTCAATCTGCTTGCCAATAACCTCGGAAGCCATGACAGAGCACTCAATATGCCAGCCTGGTCTTCCCTCTCCCCAGGGAGATGGCCAAGCAGGCTCACCAGGTTTGCTGGCTTTCCACAACGCAAAGTCATTGTTGCTGCGCTTGCCAGATCCTTTACTCAGTGAACCCTCACCTTCGTCAATGAGATCCTGCTTGCCCCTGTTCCATGGCTGCAGCTTTGTATAAACGTGCTTGCCATCTTTTTCAAAGGCAATCGTGTCAAAGTAAACGCTTCCGTCGCTCGTGCGATATGCAGCTCCGTTGGCAACAATCTTTTCAACAAACGCAACAATCTCGGGAACGTACTCAGAAACACGGGTGGTAATTGACGTAGGGAGCACATTGAGAGCCTTCATGTCTTCGTCAAACTTTCTTTCCCAATAAGCAGGCAGGTCACGGAAAATGGCAGGATCAGTTACCGAATGGCCATCTTTCGCATCAAGCACTGGAATCAAAACGCTTCTCACTTTTTGCAAAAAAGCTTCAGGAGTTTCATGCTTAGTGCTCATAATAGCAGTGTAAGCCGATTTCGCGGCTTCCAGATGCATAGGGAACTTTGGGTTTTCGGCTGCCAGCTTCGTAGTGTCCGCGGAATCCACCCACGCCGAGAACTGCGCAAGGTTATCAGGGGCCCCAAGCTTGGCCAGATTGTCCGAAACGTACTTTTCCCAAGACGAAGTAGCAGTTGAAATCATTTCAGGCGTGATAGTTTCTGAATTGGCCTTCTTGTACTGTTCAAAAAGGTAGCTTTGGCGGGCGCTGATGATGATCTTGTCATCAATATCCGTGACATTCTGTACAAAAAATACGTCGTATCCGAAATAGTCACGTAGGATCCGCCGGTTGATATCGGTGGTCACGTAGTTTCTAGCGTGGCCCATATGGCTTGCGTCGTAGGTAGTAGGGCCACAAGAGTACCAGGTGACGCGCTTACCCTTGATTGGCAAGAAAACGTCTTTCGACCTGGTCAGCGAGTTGTACAGGCGAAGAGGAGCAGGCAGATCCACTGGCTCTGGCTCGAACCATTTGGGTTGGGTGACTTTTGAGGCTGCAGACATTTTCAATCGAGCAGGTGCGTTCGCGTTGGCAAAAAAGTTGAATAAGTTGAAAGGAAGCCTGGATATATCAATTCGCTTTGACATTCGCAGCGGGCTCGCTAGATTTATAGGAGAAGAAGAAGTGGTAAAGGGTCTCGCTGTACAAGTTTCAGGTAGAAGATTTGTTGTTTGGGTGATGGAATTCGATCTGGGGCCCTTACCCTGTGAAAAAAGAGTCAGTGAGTTGTGGCGATATCGTTGCATTAGAGTCATGGCGATGGCGATGGGTGTTAAAAAGAAGAGGATTTAGAAGAGAGGGCAGGAGAATGAAACACGGTCACGAAGACAAGAATGATATGGTGTGCTCAGCGGCACTTCCGGTGGCAGCCTGAGCTAAAGGTTTCATATGAATCATTCGGTGGCACTGAATTCCTCAGGACTCCCGCATGATAACCTTGATTAGTGCGTCTACAGAGCATACTTAGGGACGTTTAGCAAGGAGTTTAAACCTTTATTAAATAAATATCAAATACAGAACATAATCATAAATCATTTGCGCTAGACCTCTAGAACTTGGTCAATGGCTGCGCGGTACTCTTGCTGCTTGGCTGCCATGTCCAGGAATATCGCGTACTTTGCCTTCAGCAACTTCGTATTGACGTGCCCGTCCTCCTCAGGCAAAACCACAGACCCGGGCTTGGACATGGAGCTCATAATGTCCCACAGTGACTTATTTCCCCGTGAGGCCGCCTTAGCACCAATCATGGCACTGCCCAGAACGACAGCCGCATCAATGTAGTGTGGCATAACCACAGGCAGACCCGTGGACGTAGCCATTGTTTGTGTGAGCAGCGCGTTGCGGCACTGGCCACCCGAGAGGTAGATTTCTTTGATGTTGTGGCCTGATGTGTTGAGAGCGTCAATGATGTGCCGCGTTTGAAGGCCAATAAACTCGAGGGCAGCAAAGTATTTGATGGCCAGGTCGTCAGGGCCGGAGTTCATGCTGAGACCAATGACCGAGCCCTTCATTCTGGGATCAGCGATAGGGGATCGGTTGCCGTGCAAGTCGCCATAGAAGAAGAAGTGACGGGCGAGATACGCAACAGTAGGAGCGTCCTCTTCCACGCGCATGCGTTCCAGGTGAGCATTGAGCCACTCAAAAATGGACATTTGCGCGGTCAGCGCCAGCTTTCCGACTTCGTTGTAACTGGGGTGCGTGGTGAGAACATGATGGAGCAGCTCGCCTGTGCAGGACTGGCCGCCTTCCGCAAGCCACTGGCCGGGAAACATGACGTCCCGGTAGGGGCCCCAGACTCCAGGGACAAAGACGGGATCTCTGGAAATGACCAGGTGGCAGGTGGACGTACCAGCTACGGCCGCCAGTCGCTGGGAGACGAGATCCTCCTCGCCTGCATCAGATTTGGATTCGGAGTCTGGCAGGAGGGTGGAGTCTGCTTTGGAAGCAATGGTACCAATCCAACCGGCGTAGCAGTCAATAACGGAGGAGCCAACGGCCACGTCCGTAGTAAGCCCCATGCGCTCTGCCGCTTCAGCATTGAGGTAGCCCACCTTGTCTCCTGCGGACAGAATGGATCCATTATTACCGTTGACACCTCCCAGGCGACGGAAGTTGTCTTCAACGAGCTCGGGAAGATCAATGGACTCGAGAAAATCTTTAGACCAGCCGGTTTTAGAGCCATCAATTCCGACGGGAACGTATCCTTGCTTGCAGACAATTGAGCAGAAGGAGCGAGCCTCCGAGCCGGTGGCTTTATGAGTAAGAAAGTCAGGCAAATCGTAGAACTTGCAGTCTTCAAAGACGCCCTCGGGCATGTTTTCCTTGAGCCATTTAGCTTTGGGGATTTCCATTTCCAGGGACATCTTGCCTCCGACGTACTTGAGGAGTCCTGCACCGGTGCCATTGATGGCATCGGTCTGCTCTCCAGCGCGATGGTCCATCCAGAGAATGATGTTCTGGTCGTTTGTGGAGAAGTCAGGCCCTACGCTTACGGGGGCATCTGTTTTCTCGTTCAAGACGACGAGCGAGCAGGTAGCATCAAAGCCAATGCCCTTTACAAGGGTTGGGTCGATGGCGGCCTGGGCGACTGCTTGGGCCACGCAAAAGCAGACGGAGTCCCAGATTTCAGTAGAGGACTGGTTAAAGTAGTCTGGTTTAGGCTCCCATTTGGTGATGGCTTGCGTAGTAAGAGCCAAGATTTCACCGGAAGAGTCAATAACGCATGCTCTGGCAGAGCCAGTTCCGACGTCGACGCCGACAAAGTATTCAATGTTTTCGGCGGTCATGTTACGTATTATGAGAATAGATTAATGAACAGAATAAATAGAGAAGACTAAACGGAGTAAATGTAGAGAAGAGAACGAAATTAAGATGAGAGAGGGCGCCTTTTATATGTTTACAATACGGTACTATTGAGGTGCGTATTTCTTTTGTTTGCGAAAAAGTGAAAAAGTGAAAAAGTGAAAATTTTGCAGACTTTATTCAGCGGGCAGCAGATAATCAGTATCGTGAAGGAAATGGCTGTGGTTGACTAGTTGAGAAGCGGAGGATCTGGTGGTAAGAATAATAAGAGTAATACGAAGAGTAAAAATAGCAAAAATAGTATAAAGGGCTCAAGAGGCAAGTCAAGGCCTGGACAGGAAATAGGCGAGCGGCAGACGCTCGAAAGGGAAGTCTAGCAGACGCGATAAAGGTCTGGTGTTCCAGCATAAGCCAGCCTAAGCCAGCCTAAGCTCCAGTAGAGTTTGCTCCGACGCTGGTTCCCCTGCGGGTTCCACGGTACAGCCAGGCAATACTCTAAATGCTACTGGGCCTGCGGAGAAGAGTTCGGAGTGTTTCGAGTAATTACAACGAGATCCGCGAGATTAAACAGACTAAAGAGATTAAAAAAAGTAGCGGGATTAATAAAATTAACTGTAGGTTGATGGGCTTTAACCATATAGTCTATTACCAGCCTACTCTGCTTGGCTTTAGAAGACACTAATAGACTCTGTTAGACTCTGTTAGACTCTGTTAAACTCTCTGAAAAGTCTCGGCCAGGCCTCTACCGTCCACTGGTAGCTACTACAAGGCCTAGTAACTAGCTATGGTTTTTAACAAATCCAGTAACCATCAGCAACAGCTATGAATAGGTCACGAACCGCTCAATTACCCAAAATACCCTTTGCATTCGCAAACTTTCTTGGATGGCTCTTCGATCCTCTTCTCCGGGACTTCTTTAGGGGCTCAGATCGAAATCCCACAAAACAAAAAATCACAAAAAAAATAAAAAAATTCAATCAAAAAAGGAGGAAAAAATTTAGAAAATTCAAAAAGCCGAAAGAGTTTAGAGTAAACAGTAATATAATAAAAATTTATAAATCACGGAGAAACAAAATCTTTTTACCCCACACTTTGAGCCGTCCCCACCACCCACACAATCCCGAGTCGCTCAACACCCCCAAAAAAAAGTTTATGCGGGCGGCCCCAAATACGGAATATTAAGTTGCTGCGACAACCGCCACCTTGAGTTGTTCCGTGGACGTGGTTTAATTCGCGGTCGTTTTCCTTTTTTCGAATTCGAAGCGGCCTTTAGACACTACTCATAGCTATAGCATTGCCAGGCGGTCTGTAGTAAAGGTCATCTTAATGCCCAGCTGGACTCGACGGTGTCTCACTTTGTGCCCAACACTGTGCCTAAACAGCTCAAGCAACCTATTGGGACCAATGCCCACGTGACCTGTGGCCACCTCGCTTCTTTGCTCCTAAGCTGCCCATCTTCAGCAGCACCATCACCACCTTTGAATTCTTCAGCTTCAGCCTGACTTCCCTTAGGCCTCTTCTGATTTGGCTTCCACTATAGCCACTTGATCTTTGACCGCCAAGCCTACGAACGTCATATAGCTCTGCAATCACACGAATGGTCCTCCACACGTATATCGCTCGCGTCAGCGACGGTAAGTCAACCCTACCACCCCTTAAGCCTATACACTAAACACATATATACATAGGAAACCCCCTATCAGCCTCCGTCGAAGACGACCAAGCCCTCAACGAACAAAAAGCACAGGTTAAGGCTATAGTGCGCAAGGTCAATTCAAACTCAGAGCCACGCGCAAGCATAGAAAGCGGCGCCTATACAATCCACTACCTCATCACAGATGACATTGGCGTCATCTACCTCTGCATCTGCGACCATTCCTACCCAGCAAAGCTAGCATTCTCATACCTCGACGAAATCTCGAAAGAGTTCTCCAAATCATACGGCGTAGACGTCAACAAGCCAGGCATCAGGCCCTTTGCCTTTGTCAAGTTTGACAATTTTATGCAAAAGACAAAACGACTCTACCAGGACACGCGCGCAACCCAAAACATCGACAAGCTTAACGCGGAGCTCCAGGATGTCACCAGAGTCATGACCAAAAACATTGAGGACCTATTGTATCGTGGAGACTCTCTAGACAAAATGTCGGACCTTTCCTCTTCCCTCCGCACAGAGTCAAAAAAGTACAAGCGCCACGCAAAACGAATCAACTTCGAAGCCCTCATCCGGCAGTACATTCCAATTGTGGGCGTGTCAGTAATTTTGCTGTTTCTCTTTTGGTGGGTATTCTTGAGGTAGTCTACGTGTATACGTTGTCAGTGATGAGAGGTCAGAAGGTCAGAGGTTTAGAGGTATACCTAGTTAAGCTATATAGATTTCTAGACTTCAGCCAAAATCCAAATAAAAAAGTGCTGCTTCGATTCTTCCAGCCATACCACTATTTTATACCTAATTTATGAGCCATTCTACCATTTTAGCTTTCGACTTTATACAAACTTCTCCTCTTTCATAAACCTTTCTTCCTTCTATTCATTTCGTTATTTACTTCGTTTTTTTTTCGCTCTTTCTCATCTCGTTATCTCGCTCTTTAGATAAACCACAATGCGCGACGTCAAAAACCATATGCTGTTTGAGGTCGCTACGGAGGTGGCCAACCGCGTGGGCGGCATCTACTCCGTTATCAAGTCCAAAGCGCCGGTTACTGCCAGAGAGTACAGAGACAGATATACCCTCCTAGGCCCCCTCAACCGCAAGTCCGCTGAAATTGAGGTCGAAGAGCTGGAACCGTCTAATCCCCACTTGAAATCCGCACTCAAAAATATGAGCGATAGAGGCATCCGCTACTTGTACGGCCGCTGGCTCATTGAGGGCGCACCTAGAGTGCTACTGTTTGACCTCGGATCCGCGTACCATAATCTCGACGAGTGGAAGGCCAATCTCTGGTCTGAGGTGGGCATTCCGGCCCCTGCAACTGATAGCGAGTCCAATGATGCTATTGTCCTTGGCTACGTCATTGCCTGGTTCCTCGGAGAGTACGTTGCGCATGATAAGGATAACGCTGTCGTTGCGCATTTCCACGAATGGCTCGCGGGTGTAGCGCTGCCGCTGTGTCGCAAGCGGCGCATTGACGTGACTACCGTGTTCACGACCCACGCAACGCTGCTGGGCCGCTACCTATGTGCAGGGTCCGTTGACTTTTATAACAACCTGCAATGGTTCGATGTCGACGCCGAGGCTGGCAAGCGGGGCATTTACCATCGCTACTGCATTGAGCGCGCTGCTACTCATGCTTGTGACGTGTTTACAACTGTGTCGCACATTACGGCGTACGAGGCCGAGCATCTCCTCAAGCGCAAGCCGGACGGGGTCCTCCCAAATGGACTAAATGTTGTCAAGTTTTCGGCCGTCCACGAGTTTCAAAATCTCCACGCCATACAAAAAGAAAAAATCAATGACTTTGTACGGGGCCACTTTTATGGGCACTATGATTTTGATTTAGATAACACGCTGTATTTTTTCATTGCGGGCCGCTATGAATATAGAAACAAAGGCGCCGACATGTTTATTGAAGCTCTGGCCAGACTCAACCACAAACTCAAAGAGTCCGGGTCCAATAAGACAGTTGTGGCTTTCATTATCATGCCTGCGCCGACCCATTCTTACACAATGGACACGCTCAAAGGCCAAGCCGTCATGAAAGCATTGGACGGTACCGTCAAAGAAATCCAGCAGTCAATTGGGCGCCGTCTCTTTGATCACTGCGCACGCAATACCGAGCACGGCAAAGAAATTCCTGACCTCGACGAGCTCTTGACATCCTCCGATAAGGTTTTACTCAAGCGTCGTGTTTTCGCTCTAAAAAGAACGTCGCTGCCACCCATTGTCACGCACAATATGGTTGACGACAGTGCCGATCCCATTCTAAACCAAATACGCCGCGTTCATCTGTTTAATGGACCCTCTGACCGCGTCAAGATTGTATTTCACCCGGAATTTTTGAATTCCAACAACCCAATTCTTCCACTTGACTATGACGATTTTGTGCGCGGATGTCATTTGGGCGTGTTTCCCTCTTATTATGAGCCGTGGGGTTACACGCCAGCAGAATGTACCGTCATGGGCGTTCCCTCGATCACCACCAACTTGTCTGGGTTTGGCTGCTACATGGAAGACTTGATAGAGAATTCCAGCGACTATGGCATTTATATCGTCGACCGCCGCCAAAAGGGAGTAGAAGACTCTATTAATCAGCTGGCGGATTGTATGTTTGATTTCACGGCCAAATCGCGGCGCCAGCGCATCAACCAGCGGAACAGAACAGAAAGACTTTCCGATTTGCTTGATTGGAAACGCATGGGGCTCGAGTATGTTAAAGCGCGCCAGCTTGCTCTACGACGCGCATACCCTGCTGCGTTTGAAGGTAATGACAATGGTGATTCGTTCTTTGAGGACCAGTTGAATAGTCGAAAGATATCGCGCCCTCTTAGTGCCCCCGGCTCACCTCGGGATCGCGCAGGCATGATGACGCCTGGTGATTTGGGATCCTTGCAAGAAATGAGCGCGGAGGGCGGTGGTGATTACATAGGATTCAAACTTGCTGGTAGCTATGGAAATGGCAATGGTTATGGAGATGAAGATGAAGACGAGGATGGAGATAGAGAAGAAGAAGGGAATGGAAAGTTCCCATTTAGTTTGTCATTGCGAAAGGGAAACTAACGATGAGATTCGGAACATGGGAGGGAGAGGCTAATTAAAAAGACGCTGTTGACTTTTTTCTGAACTGAAGATTTGAAGATCAATAAGACCGAGGACTTTAAAAGCCGACGAGAACATTGCCAGAAATGAAAATAAAGTAAAATAAAAAATGAAAAAAACAAAAAAATACAAGTACAGTTCTAACATTCAAAACATCTTTTCATTTATTTATATGTTTTTTTGATTCTGGTTCTGGTTCTGGTTCTGGTTCTGGTTCTGTTTTTGATTTTGGTACTGGTTTCAATTCATAGGAATAATTAGTACTATTAAAAGTATTAAATGATTGTGGTGTCTGCTTTGGGATCGGTCACAAATAAGTAAATATATATACATAAATATAGTAGTATATGTTTATATCCATTTTTTAGTAATTTATCTTTTATTTTTCATCTAAATATCATGGATTTCAATTACAAGACAAAAGAAAGGGGTACCGGTTTTTTCAGGATTCTGTGTGTATGAAGTCGAATAGTAAACTGACCAAAGCTCAATATATATATGCGCTTGAAAATTTTCAAATTTCTTCTCTTCTTCCATATATTGACAAAAAAGATTCGCTAAAAAAACCTTTCGAATCAAGTTCCAGCCGTAACTATTTTTTTTTCTTTTTTTTTTCTTCTTTCTTTTACCTCTAAAGAAGACTTGGCAACTACTCTACACAATTACAGCTCTAAACCTGACCATTATATATTAATATACATGTATATAATCTACAACTCATTAAATACCCTTTTCATAATCTGCCTCATTTTCTCCAGATTAACAACTCTCAATCTTTCATCACACAAATGGGCTGAGTCGCTCGCCTGCCCACACGGCAGCTGAGCAGCACCCGCACCAAAGAACTTTTCCAGAAACCGGACCGCGGGAATACTTCCTCCCTCGCGGATAAATATAGGCTCCAGCGACCATGCCGATGCAACAATGGATTTGAGGAGTGTGAATGCGGCGTTGGTGGGATCACCAACCCAAGGCTCGGCTTCGTGGAAAATGGAAACTATGAGCGTGTTTTTAGGTGGTGCTGGCGGTGTTGCGGCTGCTACTGAAAATGAAGATGGCAATGAAGAAGAATGCAGCTTATCAAACTCAGCATACAAATACTCAGTAAACGCTTTCTTGATGACAGACAAATCCTGGTCAGGCACAATTCTGAGCGAGACAGATGCTGTGGCCGTTTGCGGGATCAGGGTGGAGTTACCAGGCCCGCTGACGGTGATTTTGTGGATGGTTAGGGACGGAAAACGCCAGCGATGCATTAGTGCGTTTTGGTCCATATCCATATCCATATCAATTGCTGTCGATGTTGGTGTTGCTGCTACTGCTGCTATTGTTGCTGTACCTGGTCCTGCTGAAGAAGAAAAAGGACGTGCCAAAATTGCTCTATACAATTCTCGCTCCTCTTCATCCACCGGCCTCACCGACTCATAAAACCCAGGTACCATTATTCTACCCCCATCTGACGCCAACTTGCTTAGCAAATTCACCAAATCCATTGTCGGTTCCCGATACACTCCACCATACACTCCCGAGTGCAAATCTGGCATTTCGCCTTTCACTTTCACATGCGCCTTGATGATACCGCGCAATCCATAGTTCAAACATGGCGTCACGTCATCGAGCCAGTAAGAGTTGCTCAGTAAAACCCAATCAATTGGGCCAATCAGCTGCTTGTGTTGCTCCACCGCTGATTGGAACCCGGTGCTGCCGCATTCTTCCTCGCCTTCGATAAGGAAAATGATGTCGTTCTCAAGTTCCCCACGCTGCGCAAGCTCGGCAACGGCAAATATTGCAGCAAGGATAGGGCCCTTGTTGTCAGACACACCGCGCCCATACATGTATCCGTCCATGTTTGTGAGCTCAAACGGGTTTGTTTTCCATTGCTCAATCTTGTCTGCAATGATCACATCATAGTGACCATAAAACAAAATGTTTTTTTTCTGCTTTTTCTTGGGCTCATGTTGTGAACTGGGGCCGCCTGTATTTGTAGTGCTTCTATTCTCGTCAAGTCTTGTGCTTACATTGGCTGAGAATTTGGCATATACTATCGGATTCCCTCCATCCTCAACCGGGATCAACTGCGAATCGGCCCCAAAGTGCACAAAAATGCTTCGTAAGAACGTCGCACAGCGCCGGCAGTCGTTAACATACATGCCACAGTGGCCATGGCCAGACACAGTTTTGTAAGCCACAAAGTTGCGCAGTGTTTGGATCATGTTGTCCAATGTGAATGTGTATGAGGCCTGCGCAAACGCAGCCCCAGATGTTTCCGTGTTGCCGGTGCCGCCGATTTCTAGATTTGTCGAGTCATAATACTGCTTGAAAAACGAAATGCTAGTTGTCGAATTGTACGATGCTGCTGAAAGCTTTCCCCTATCAAAGTTGTTGCCGCTCTCTTTGTCGTTACCCACAAGCATACTGCTCCTACCAATATCTCTTGAATACTTGCAAATTGTTGATGTCACGTCCCAAATCGATACGGCAGCGTCGTTCCCTCCAGTGACTAACAGTTTGCGCCCATTGGACCCGGTAAGAGCCGTAGCCAGTATGTGGCCCTTATGTGCTAACCACTGGCCACGGTGATAAAGCTTAGAGTCCCACTGCCGCACAAACTCGTTTCCGCCCCGAAACACACACTCGTTGTACAAAGACAGTGCCATGACATCGTC
Source organism: Geotrichum aggregatum (assembly GCA_030564925.1). NCBI lineage: Eukaryota > Fungi > Ascomycota > Dipodascomycetes > Dipodascales > Dipodascaceae > Geotrichum > Geotrichum aggregatum. The sequence goes on along the minus strand of JAJMAH010000055.1, from coordinate 88,472 downwards.
GTCGCCGAGCTTGTCGAGCCGGATCAGTTGTCGGGTGTCAAGATCAAAGACCGAAACCTGGCCAGCTGACAATCCGCAGTACAAAAATGAGTCTTGGCAGCACATGGAAAAAACAGAGCTGTCAGTGTCTAGGGTATACAAAGCTAGAATAGTACCATCTTCAGGCTGGAACTTCCAGATCTTGACTATTCCATCTCCTCCGCCAGAAACAAGTAGCTCCTCTTCTTCTCCAGATTCTTCCTCACCTTTCTTGTGAGGATGGCATACTGTTCGCTTGATGACGAGCAATGAGTAAACATAACTGTTGTGAGCGTAGGTGATGACATTCTTTGGCGGAATTTCCAATAAACTTGCATTTGCATTTGTACTTGATTTTGTTTGCTTCGGGGTAACAGAAGCTGACTGCAATGGGCTCATCCTTCCTCCGGGCCCCATTGAATCAAAAAACTTGTCAAACCTGCGCGATGGCAGCCCTCTCGGATCCTTTGTCGCGTGGTACGACGTTTTCTCATACAGTTGGATCCACTGTATCGATGCATTTTGTGCCCCCAGAAATAAGTACTCATGATTTGGAGCCCACGCGATGGTAAAAATATCACCCACATCGTACACCGAATAAATTGTAAACATTTCCTTCCGCGTTGCAAGTTCCCACGCTTTTACCAACGAGTCCGCCGCCCCCGAAAACAACACCTGCCCATCTGGTGTCAGTTCCAGTGAATATACTGACCCCGTGTGGCCTTGTAAACAGTGCTCCTTAGTGAATGTTTTCTTGTTGAACATTAGAATGTCGCCATTTCCCGCACCTGCAATGATCCAGTCGTCAGTTGTGGCCAGACTGAGGATGGAGTGATCACATCGCCAGGTATGCACGAGCGGTGGTGGTAGTGAGTCGAGGGCAGAGGTGGGTTTGTCTTTGCCGCCAGGCCAGTATTCGTCGATTTCTTCGGCGGCAGGGTCCCATTGACTGTGGGAGTTGTGGGGTGGCCGAGCGGCTGATTCTTTCACAACTGCTTCTTTGACAGGTGCATCTTTTGCAGATGCCTCTTTGTCTGCATGATTCATTTCTTCTCGAGAAGCAAGAGCAGACACACTAGCTTGATTCACGTTTGGCGGTGCAGTTTCTGGATCCACGTTGCTGGAGATGCCTTTTTGTAGTTTCAATTCTAAGGTATGCAAACCTTTTGACTGGCCATAAGACTCGTCATGCTCAGGATCAGGATCAGCTGTTGAATGCGTGGTACCATGCTGCATGTAGCTTTCTTGTTCGTGGGACGCTGTTCCATCATTGTTCTCTGATGTCTCGTTTAATTCCATTGTTGCTGGCAGTGCTGCAATCAACCACCAAAGATATTGATCTGGAAAAGGAAAAGATAAATGTTTCTTAAGAAGGAAGCATCGGCATGTTTAGATGCACACATCTAGATAGAATCAAGCTGAGCTGAGTCATCACAACTCAATATCGATAGCGATATCGGTAATGCAGCGGCAGAGATGTTAGTGACATACAATTACGCATATGGAATATTGTAGGAAAGAACTCGACGTTTCTTATATGCTATATAACCAAGGCACATCCGTGTAATCATGAGAAAGACAAAAGAAAACTATAAAAATAAAAGGAAAAAAACGAGGGAGAGAAATAAGCATTACGAGGGCCCGACGGGAGGTCCATACTCATAGCACCTGCCATACCACGTCCTATGTTTGCACACTTGGCCATCATCATCATCGTTGTCGTCAGGAGAAGTGTGTGTCGGATGCTGCGGTACTGAACCTGTCGAGGTATGCGTAGGTTTGAGAGATGTGCTCACAGATGTTGATGTCGTGGATGGAGGCCGGTCGTCATTGTCGTCAGATATGAACTTCCAATTGAAGCAGTCAAAGCACATTTCTGGAACACTGCACACTGGGGTGTTGTTGTAAGTTAAGATCACATCGTCTATGACTGTGTGGATGCGGTGGTTAAGCATGGACACATGCCATCCTTTGTCAGTCACAACGTCGTAAACACACTCAAGACCGGAATGGCATCGCGTCTCCATTGCGTACCCAGCAACCCAGCACGATGATCCTGCACCATTACATAGCCCCATGAAAATAGGGTCCGCCGTGTGCCCAAAGTGCCAGACATGCTCGTCCCACCTAGGAACGCCCGGGGGTTGTGGCAAATGCATGCGCCGTGTGGCCAGCATCTCTCCTGGCGCTTCAAACGTAACAGCAGGAAGACCATAAGTACGGCCTAGCAAACTGGCCAAGCCGCCCCCGAGAGAATGGCCTGTGACCCAGATATCTGCGCCCGGATAAGTGTCGTAAACGTTACGATAGACGTCCAGCACAGCCTTGTAGTAACGATCTTTGCTATACAGCTCGCGTTCCAGACAATCCTGGTTGCACGTGTACGATTTTCCAGAATAGCAGTCGCAGACGGTATTCCAGTAATAGCTAATACGTGCACAGCAGCAAGAAAACAGGAGGTTATCGTTAATCTTGTCTTTTGGAACTGTTTCGCCACCGCTGTCGAACACAGCAGCACTCGTGCCCTTAATAGAAATAACAACCAGAGATTCGTCCTTGGTGGCAAAAACATGGCCTCGAACGCCATCGTCTTCCCATCCAATATGCAGAGTATCGTTCCAAGGAGACGTAACGTTTGTCCAGTCTCCGGTATATGGAATGTCAACGTAAGCGTTAGCAGCCATGTATGCGAGCGTGATGATGGTGTCTCGGTCAGTAATATTCGGAACTGAGGCCAGGTCGTCGGACCAGGAAAGGGCGTCTGCTTTCATCTCCGGCATATTTCGCTGTTTCCATGTGTTTGCGTATTCGACCACTCCTTCAACGGCATCTGGCCGTCTATCTGCGAGCCTCCGAATAGTTTTGGGCCGCGCTGAGAATTTGAGAGGCGAATTCCAGGCAGCTAATGTGTTGCCGACATCATGGCCCGAGCTTTGGCTTTCTAGGTGCAGTTGGTCCGACCAGGCGGAGATGAGTTCTTGAGTGACGTCAAGTCTACCATGGGCGGATTGGCCGTGCGGACGGTCAGTATTGTAATGATAGATGTGTTTGAGTTCGAACGTGAGAGCAAAGGGCTCAGTATGCTGGTCGTGTGTGATGAACTCTGTATATGAGGGCCACCGAAGGGATAAGAGAAGGCCTTGATAATGCAGGGAGGTGATAACAAGCGCTACAATGGCGATGACGGCTAAAGGCCTTCTTGAGCTTTTCGAGTAAACAGGTGCCGGAGGGGAGTCGGATTGAGTATGTTGTTCAGGTTTTCCCATGCTGGATATTGAATACTATATAGAGTGGCAGGTAGTAGTAATCTGCCGATGGAAAAGATAGGATCTAGGCTACAATGGACGTACGCGTGAAGCTTAAGACCGGTGAGAACGAAAAGAAGCGTAGAGCCGAAGACAGATTGGGACCGAGATAAAGAGGCGAGTAATGTTACCCTGCTGTCACAGGTGGCGGGCCTCAAGGTATATATCCCAAGTTACAAGTAATAGGTACTAAGTTTGGAGTGTTGACTGGTAGTAAGAAAGGACAGGTCGATAGATCATTCCCAGGTATTGTGGTTCCTCAGGCTTCACAGGCTACAGTAGTCCTACTAGGGGATTTATTTGACAATAGCGCAGATGTTCTGGTTCAAGCTGCTTTGCTGCCTGAGCACTATAATGATAGTTGATCCGAAAGGCACCGGGCCCTTTGCAAATTCCCACTGGTAGCTTACTATAGTAATTGCCTTCCGGGTAGGCTCTGCTTAGGCTATTAGAAGAACAATGCAGATTTATCCCAACTGGACAATTGCGGGCTATTCTTGCATTTTGAAATATGAAGGAAGGTTTAAGAGAGATCATGAAACTTAAGCTCAAGCTTGCCGTAGAGACCTAAGGCTTATAGAGCATGGAGAACCTTTCGAGAAGGTTTATTTGAGAAGGAAGAAGCTTTTGTGAAGTGCAGTCAGCTTGGAAAGCCTCCAATAAAACTATAGGATTTTCGTGGATCAGTTCAAACGCAAAAACCTCCTGCTGGAAATGCTGCAAAAATCGCATTGTGTGGACTACGTATGGACTACGTATGTGCGACGTTAAGAGACTTTAAGAGGCTGCCATATGAATGTTGCTATAGAGCTACGCAGTATTCCAGAACCTAAACTGTGCGTTGACCTCTATTTGCGCTAGTCTGGTCTAGTTTATCTGGCCTCTTTCATCTGGCCTCTTTCATCTGGCCTCTTTCATCAACATGTTATACAGTGGTATACAGTAGCGGTAGTAGCAGGTCTGAAGGGTGTGAGAGATTATGGGAGACGCAGTAGAATATCGATATGCAGAGCAAATTTGTAACCGTCTCTAACAGGGTCTGTACAGACTAGAACAGAAGGATGAACCACGTCCGAGAGATATCTAATCGATTGACATCATATCTCACAATCACACGTACTTCACGTATGCTAGTAGACTGGACTAGGCTGGTCTGCGCTTCATCCTTGCAGTCCGCCACTGTAAGCACCGAAAGGCCTACAAGAATTCAAACAAACTTAAGCTTTTTTCCTAAGCTAAGCTTACACAGACACACACTTACACACACATACCATCATCATCATCTGATCATTTATTTCCAAGAACAAACTTTAATTCTGAATGAATGCAAAAAAACACACAAAAAAACACAAAATAGTCACCACCACCACCACTACCTCCACCACTACCACCACCACCTCAGCTCGTTCCTGAACGTGCTGGCCTTTTCTTTGCTTTATCGTACCCGCACTCTCTTCATAACACCTACCGCAGCCTTTACCCTCAATCGCTACGCAACACCTGCTCAACAACCTACCTTCGCCTCGACTGTGCCGACGCAGAACCCCAACTCAATTACCATAGGGCTAGGGCACACTATTCAGAGTCAACTCCCTAGAAAATCCAGAAAATCCAGAAAATCTCCTTCGAATTCGCTTCTGATCCATTACTTTCCATTCGCCTTTCTCTCTCTTTCCTTCTCGTCCAACCACACCAACTGCGAAGAGTCTCTTCATTCATATCTGGCTGTTCTCATTTGACTGCACCACGCTCTATTTCTGAGACCCCAATCACGTTGCTATACTGTAACAGTGCCGATTTCGCCTCAGGTTTTCTCGAACTAAAACCTTCGAAGTTATAGTACGAAACCACACTGGCCCAGACAAGGTTCAAAGTTTAACGTAAGTCTTTGCCGTTCTCGCTCAGTACATTACCTGTATTAGGATTTCACAGTCATTCTCACACGTCCATTCTCCCGAGCCACCAGGCAGCACCAGTTTACGTGCTTGTAAACTCGCTATCTCTAGAGATCTCATTTACATTTCGCTCACATCTTGCTAATCACTCCTTTATCTAGATTATTTCGTCTTTCTCTTCTTCCAGTCACCTTTGTCTTTCTGAACTTTTTTCTATTTCCCTAGTCGTGGGAGCTAATATACTTGCTGAGACTCTACCATGACTGACAGTGATTCCAATTCCTCGGATTTACTGACGGGCCGCAACGACACTGCCATGAACGACCTACTGCCCCCTAGGAAAAACAAACATGACCCGCTATTCACAAATGACTTTGACTTTAGCTTTTCAGATTCCTCAATGCTCTCTATGGCTTCGGCTGATATTGTTAACGATTCTAATGCGATGCCCTCGCCTGAGCAGGATGCTCTTTCCTATCTCTCTAGCGAAAACAAGTCGGTTTTTATGCTCTCCCAAATGAATGCAAGGGAACACGACGTGTTCAAAAACCAAACTGACAGCTACGATTTTTCGGAAGACTTGAACATGGACATGTTTGTCAACAGCCCTACAAACCTGTATTTGAACCCCACCGACCCCCCAAAAATGCCTCTGGATATATCTCAGTCGCCCATGCACCTTTATACCTCTTCAATAGCCTCCTCCCCCTCTTCATCTCCATCGTCTTCGGCTGAAGTCAAGCATGAACATCTCAAAAACGACACATTATCACTGGCCGACGCAAGTTCTCCTGCCACTCCACAACCATCAACCTCATTCCCTCAGAAATCCCCACTCATATCCAATGCATCATCTACGCCCTCCAATACAACCAATTATTCACCGCAACAAGAGCCTGTCAAGGTCAAAAGAGAGTTCTCAGAGGCCCTAACAAATTATCAGTTTGGTCGCGAATTGCCTTCAAATGACACTTTATCGCAACCTTACAATACCCCGCAGCAACCTCATTCTAACGGGTGGAAAAGCACGCCTGTATACATGCCTGATTTTGATCCAAGCAACTGGCAAGACACTTCTGGCCTCAAGTATCAACTTCAGGTTCAAGACGTTCCTTCCAAATCAAGAGTAGAGACACAGATCAAAGTAGTGCTGAATTTCTACCCACCGCCTGCAGAGACAATTGTACACCTTCCTGCAGACACCATCTCTAAACCAAAGTTGCAGCTTCGGACCCCGTTTACGCCTATTGCGTCTGCTCTATCGGTTGACACCGTGGTGGTGTGTGATAGCGATTTAAGTCGTTATGTCGATATTTGTCAAGGATGCATGAAGCGGGAACGCAAGCGCGCATTTCGCAAAAAGGTGAGACTTCCAATCGAAGAGGCTCACTGGCAGCAAGATAAAGAGAAGCGTGCCATCGTGTTTAACTGCCGGGAAGTCATTGATTTTGGTCCGCTGGTTGATATCGAAGTAAATGGCAAAACTGTCGAGAGCCGCCAGATAGAACTTCCAATGCGCATGGCTTGCTACTGCCGCCACCACAATGAAAAAAACGGCTTTCGCGCTTTCTTTGTTGTGCGAGATTACCAAGGAGTTGTTGTTGCCCGCGGTTCGACTCAGTCAATCATGATCACGGATGATCATAAAGCGGCCAATGTAAAGACCTCCAATGGAGTGAAACGACCAAACTCCGACATTGATGTGCACGACAGTACAGCCGCGACATCTCGGCAGACTTCGCCTGTCACGGGCGACGAGTCGCTCCCCATCTCGATCCAAAACTCTCAGCCTGCTCCACGTAAACGAAAGACTGGTGATGCTCATAGCCTATCTCAAATCTCGTTTCCAATTCCGAGAAACGACAAAAAGCGAACAGTGGCCGTCTCTCAGCGTCAACGTAGTACAGTGCCTTCTCCGCAAACCTTTTCCCCTATTTCCACACCCAACTTTGAGTTTGCTCTTCATTCGCCAGTATCTCCCCGACCAAACAATCTTTCTGACTATCAACGGACGTCATCCCTCGACAATCTGAGCGCTCTAATGAGCCGCCCTATTAGTGCCATCCCTTCACCTAGAGAGTCACCTGTCAACATTCTATCTCCGCCTAAACAATCAGTTGATGATTGGGTCGCGCAAGACACTAAACTGCCTGCCATTCAGCGAATAATACCTGCCTCTGGCTCGATCCGAGGTGGCATTGAAGTTACACTACTCGGTTCTGGCTTTGTTAACTCTTTGGTTGCCAAGTTTGGTGAGAATAAATCAATGACGACGCATTGTTGGAACAGTACTACAATTGTTACTAGTTTGCCTCCTTCTCGTTTTCCTGGCCCTGTTGTAGTCACATTTGAAGGATTTGCCATGCCAGATCCGCAGGTGTTTTCTTACTACGACGATACAGACCGTCAACTTATTGAGCTTGCATTGCAGGTGGTGGGTCTCAAGATGAATGGACGGCTAGAAGATGCTCGAGACATTGCCCGCAGGATTGTTGGGAGTGGTACGGGATTTGACTCAAATCAGGTCCAACAGCTCCGTGACACTGCTGGTGCTTACAATCGAGCAACTGGCATTCCACTGGACAAATTGGACACACTTCTCTCGAAATGTCTTGATCTTATTGATTCTTACGAGTCTGAATATACCCCTAACTGGCAATTGTCCAACGCAGAAGGCCAAACCATGCTGCATCTCTCAGCGTGCTTGGGATTGAAGCTTTTTACATCCAGGTTGCTTTCCAGCGGAATAAGACTTGATAATGTTGATAAAAGTGGCTTCACTGCTCTACACTTTGCTGCTCTTCATCATCATGATGATTTGGTCGATATGTTCTTGGAGCATGGTGCATGTGCTCAACAACGCACTTATACCGGCCTCAATTACACGCAACTGCGGGAAAGCAGCGACTTGCCTGTTTCTCAGAGCTCGTACAAATTCAACGATGACATCAGTTCAAGTTCTGACAGTTCAAGTTCCGAGATTAGTGAGAGTGACAGCGAAGGCGATGAAGGGATAGTGGAAGCTCAGCTTGACATAACGCACAGAGTGGCTTCGTATCTTGCATCATGGCGAGACGCGGCCGTTATGAGAATATCTACACCTATTCCACGGGATACAAACGAAGGCCTTGAATGGCACAACCCTTTTGATCTCGTGTATCCCAACACGGGCGAGATTTCTCAAGAGGATGCTGATTCTGCTAATCCAGCTATTGAAAGCTCTTTACCTCCTAGCTACGACGAGATATTTCCATCTGGCGCTTCGTCAAGTCAGGATTTTTCTCGGGCTGCCATTGAAGATGAAAAAACAGTCGTTGACGCGCCAGTAGAAAGTGGCCCTTCTGAGGAAGAGGTACTAGAAGCCTGGAAGAACAAACGGAAGAAGATCCAAAATGACCGAATGTTTTTGTTTTTCTGGTTGCCGGTGTTCATTTTTATGCTTGTATGGGTTTCCATGAAGGCAATCACGTTCTTTGACGGAGTTGCGTCTGCTCATTTTCATGACAAGGTCGGTACTGTGATTAACGCAATCATTGGTATTAAGGAACCGTTTCAAGTGAATGTTGTACAACCAGCATTGACTGTATTACCGGAAGTGTCGAGCTGAAATTATTGTTTCTGGTTTACTCTATATTTGCATTTTGTTTTATTTTATATGTATGTTATCTATGTCTTTTCATGTCCTTCTAAGTCCGAATTATAAGCCTTGAGCCTCAGTAATCTATCTAAATAGTGAACAAGCTACCTTGGTAGGGACTGTCGGTTGAAGCTATAAGGTCTCTGCTTTGAATAACTTGTAGTTCCGAGTTGCGCATGCTTTCGATATTGCCAATAGCGCCTGGGTTAGTCGTCAAGCTTGACGAGTTCTTCCAAGTTCTGGCTAAAACACTTTGCACTACGCCCAAAACTTCGCCTACTGTTTTGCAGAGCGGCAAGTCCAGCGTAGGAAGATCCTGGCCTGGAACAAGCGTCGGCTGACCAGCAGAATACTTGTAAAAGCGGTCGACGGCAAGTGCAGCAAAGAGGTCGCCAGTGCCAGTGAAATATGATTTAAGAGATGGGTAGGAGTAGTAAAAGGGACGTGCGGATTGGTCGACTGGCGAAATGGTCGAGCCAATCGAGTATATTAAGTCTCCGTGCTCGCCATCGCTCGACTTGTCCGCAGGGAGTGTTACAGAAGATAGAACAACATTGGGAACTTTGAACTCAGTGTGCAAAATGTTCAAAACGTCCAACACATCTTGTTTCGTCTTGATCGAGCGGCCTGTCAAAGTCTCGGCCTCAAACTGATTCGGCGTAATCAACGTCACACTGCCTGTTTTTAGTATGTCCCTGTACACCGGAATAGCTGCCTCCGACACGTACAGTCTACCATCATCACCCAGCACAGGATCAAGCAGCCACAGCAACCCCGGAAACCTTTTTCTTAGCTCAACTCCCATGCGGCCTACCTCCTGCACACCCTCTGCACTGGGGACATACCCCGTCAGCAATGCATCATACGCAACACCAATGGCCTTGAGCCCCTCATACTGTTCATGGATCTGGTCTGCGGTGAGCTTAAGCCCTTTGGTCTGTCCATATCCGGTGTGGTTTGAGAGCTGAACAGTGTTGAGCTCGTCTACGTCCCAGCCTTGGAGTTGCAGAGGAAATGTGCCAGCACGGTTACCGACGTACCCGTGGACAACGTGAGATTGAACAGAGAGCACAGATTTGAAGGTTGAGCTGGAGTCCGACATGCGTACGTGTGTATATGTGTAGTCTAGAACAATATCAGTATTAGTACTGTATTGAAGGAGATTAGGAAAAGAAATGAAGCCGTTGGACATGAGTCTTCAAAACGCTTAAGCTTATCCATGCTGACATAGCATTTATATAAGCTAAAACATCATGTGACATGCTAATTTGGTAGAGACCGCAACGAGAGTCGTGTTGCTATATTTCATTGCTTTTCAGTCTCATTTCCTCCTTCTTTCTCTTCTTCTCATCTATATAGCTAAGTGTTCTTTTGACTAGGTGTTCTTTAAGCTGAGAGTTTTAGAGACCAAAAGCGGTAGTTCCAGTTTGCTCACCAGGTATTCAGACTGAAAGGAGATTGTACGCACGAACCACATACGACATGAGTAAAACTACTAGAACACATCCCTCTGTAGAGCGGATTGATGTTGGCTATCCCGTGTTTGCTGCCCAGTTCTTGAGTGATGACCGCCTGGTAATCGCTGGTGGAGGCGGTGAAGGCAACAATGGCATCAAGAACAAGATTGTGAGTGCGGTGGCCGATTTCTCTTTATGGCTCGACTAACTGAAATAGAGTGTACTAGACATTGACCTGGACAACCCGGAATCTTCCCAGAAACCAATTGTCATATCCACGGAGGTGGAGCTTTCTAGCACCGAGGATAATCCTACTAGTTTGGCTGTTACTCAAGCAGTAAGTATAAATACTATGGCTACTTGTAATACTGTTCTAACGATTTAGGGTGTCATTTTTACTGGCATCAACAGAGCGAGCGCGCAAGTCGCAGCCAAAGCAAATGATCACCTGCGAGTCTTCGAATTGAGAGAAGAAGAGATTCTGAGCGAGCGAGCAGAGGACAGCCAAGGCGATGAAGTACGTGTTCACGAGGAAACCATTGACGCAGTCACAACTAGTGCCATCTTTTCGTCGGGCTCTCTCGACGAGTACCAAAAATGTACGTGTGTGAACAATGATGCTTCATTGCTCGCCATCTCGTCCGCCCAAGACCCAGGCGTGCTGGCTGTGTTGCATCTGCCTTCTTTGAAACTCAATTACACCCATGTGGTTAAAAAAGGATTTATGAACGATATCCACTTTGAGCCCCAGCACGGTAAACATATTGTGTACGCGACGCCTGAACGACTTGTCGTGCTAGACGCCGTGACAGGAGCTGAAGTGGCCCACGCGGACCCAATAGGGGCAGGCATAGCATTTGGCAAGGCCCGATTTGTTGACGCCAAAACCTTAATTGCAGGTGTTAATCATCCTGGCCGTAGAGGCATTTCGCTCGTCAAGTACCAATTCACTGCACCCGAAATTAGTGTGACTAAACCTGAAGCGCAAAGTACCAAGCTTTCAGTGATACAAAGCCGCCAAGTCTCGTCTGTCTCGTCTGTTACGGCGCTAGATGTATCTCCTTATAACATTGCGTTTGCGCAAGCGGACTTGACGGTAACCGTAGCGTCGCTGGCCACCCTGCGACCACAAAAGACGTGGCGAGACGCCCATCCATTTGCAGTTACGCAGGTTGTAATCAATCCTTCAGGAACGCTGGTGGCATCGACGTCGGTGGCCAACACTGTGCTGGTAGCAGAACTGCCCAGCGACGGAATCTTTGATCGGCGGTGGCAGACTTTGTATTTGACAATTGCGAGTGCGTTGCTACTAGTTTTAACTGCTGTGGCGCTACAATATATTGTCAAGTACGGGCTGTTGGGTGAGATTGAAAAGTTTGGGCTAGGCACGGGCAGCAGCAGTGCCAAGAGTCTTGATGTGTTTAGCAGTGTAAGCAGCTTTACTGAAAACCCTGAATCGCTTGTATCATCCGCCTCGAGCAAGCTATCTGTGCCTAGAAGCGTTGGAAGGGAGTCGTCTGAGTCTAGCGTTGGAAGCGAATCTACTACTATTCCCAGTGATACTGTTGAATCAGCCGAGTCAACCGAAACAGCTATAGTTCCTATTGAGTCAACAGAGTCTACTACGGTTGTTCCTATCGAATCAACAGAAAAATCTAGTACTATTCCAATTGAGCCAGTTGAGTCAGTTGAGTCAGTTGAGTCAATCGAATCATCTAGTGCACGGATCGAGTTGACAGAATCAACTGTTCTCGAAGCATCTGGTGCTATTCCAATCGAGACAGTTGAATCTTCTGAGGCCGTTAACAGCGTGTCAACAGAATCATATGAGCCCTCTAGTGTTGACACAAAGAAATCAACAGAATCAAATGATTCATATGTTGCTGCTCCAACGGAGCCAGCTGATTCAGTCACGTCAACAGAAACAATTGTAGCTGAAACAGTCATTACCAAGTCAGCAAAGCCTGCAAAAAAAGCCAAGTCAGCTAAATCAGACAAATTGGAACAATCAGCCAAGTCAGCTGGAACAAAATTAGCTAAGAAAGCTAAGAAAGCCAAATCGGTAGCAAAAAATTTCGTAATTGAAACCGTTACGACCGAATCAACATCGACGGTAGTTCAGGTTGTTCAGCAGACAGATGATATCCAGGTGGTGTACGTTGAGGGCGAGCAGCACGAACATGAACAAAAATAAAAACAGAAGTAACAATAAAAAAACATTAACAAGAACAGAAACAGAAACAGAGACAAAAGCAGAGACAAAAAAGAAATGGAGTCAAGGCGAGGATCAAAAGTCAGACTTGGAGAGAATGTGAAATGTACGGCTTTTGGTTAATTATAATTGTTATTATGAAGAGCTTTTTTCTTGGTTAGCTGTATTTTGAACAGATAACTATAAGTGTACAGACTAGCTACATTGAGCCTACCAGTAAGCTTTATTCACTACCGTCACAGCCATGTAAGATGACCGCAACGCCGAAATGATACCTCTCATTTGAAAATTCAGACTCAAATAACCATAAACATTCAAGAAACAAATCAATTCTGTTTAACGAATGCAATAGGCCATTGAGAAGCTCACTCTCTTCTATTTACTTAAGTAATACAAAAGCCCTTTGGAGAAGCAATTGACAATCAAGTCTGCCTATCCGGATTGCTCTTATATATAAAGTGTAGTTATTTTTTTTTGGTTAGAACATCACACTGTTCACCACGTTATAATATGCTCTACACTAATAATCTAGCAGTGAGACTGCTCTGTCTTTTCCATAAGGTCCCTAAAGTTGTTTAAGTTTATCAACACGCTACTAAAAAAAAAGAGAAAAGATTCTGGGTTCTGATGTGGATCTGAAAAACGACGAGTCCACGTTTTTATAAAAGTCTTCTACCACAAAACGCTTATCGTCTCTGAACTCTGCTCAAAGCTGGGACCAAAAAAATACATGGTCAACAATAAGACTATTGCCCTGAGTGAAGCGGTGCTCAAGATCCATGGTTTATATAAATTTGAGATTTGAATAGGCTAAAACTCGAGCCCGAAACTCGTTGTAGTCAATGAACAGGCCAGAGTGATATTCACGTAAATACTTTTCAATGTAGCAAGCGTCAATTTGATAGTAAGGCTGGCGCAGGTTAATGATTCAGTGTGTTAACATTGAGAGGGCGAGGTTTCACGCTCAGCCCGATAAGGTATCATCAGGGTCCAAGAGCTTAGAGTTGCCCTAGCTATGAACCAATATTAAATAAACTAGGGATGTGGTTGGTCTGTAGTAATGAGAAAGTGTACTAAATAAAACTACGTCTATGAAAGGGATAGAAATGAGAAAACATTAAGTTTGCTCAGTGGTATACAGTAAAAGATCCATGTTTGTGTACTATTTCCAGATGAATAAATCGCCAAAAGGACTCCAGCATTTGGTAAAAAGGTCAGAATCAATATTCATCATTGGCCAGTACATGTTGAGCACCAACACCATTAGCCCCCTTAAGCTAATAACTAGATTATAATCACTTAACACCAAGTAAACACCGGCGGTTTACTCGTTACTGTCTGCAATCTTTCCACGATAACGCGTCGCGTAGCTTGATTCTTTCCCTCGACGACCGAAAACCCGACATTGTTTATCAGCGCTGGGACTGGGGTAGGCGACGTTGGTATTGAGTGTGCTTGTGACGAAGGTCCTTCTTCAAAATGCTGTAATGATGAGCTTTCGAGTTTAGACTTTGAATTGGGTTTGTGAAGTGATGCTCCAGCATGCGCAGCGCCATGCTCAAATTCACCACTATTGTTGTCGTCATTATTAGCAATACTAGTCTTGCAATTGTCATTCGTGATTCTGTCGGTTATTTTGTTTTTGTTTTTGTTTTTGTGTTTAGCTGCAGATGCAGATGCAGAGATAATGCCTTGTGTACTTGTATTTGATTTATCCGACGCTTCGGTATTTTCGTTTTTAGCAACGAGAAAAGGATCAGGTCCTGAACCCTTTTGCCCTTGCGTTTTTCTTCCAAAACTGCTTTGTATGTCCTCAGCTTGACCATTTTGATCACAGTGACCAAGACTCGCTGGACCGTTATATGCGGTCGCCGTGCTTATGAGTTCATCAAACATGGTATTGCTTCTGACCTGAGCGCTGGAGTCCATGTTCACAATCTTGTCGCCTGAATTGCCCTTTCCGTTTGCGGTCCCATTGCCCATAGCCTTAACTTTGGCCTTGGCATTGAATTTAGCCTTACTCACCCCAGGTCGTTTATTATACTCAAGACTTTCAAGCGCACGGTAACGCGCTTCAAGGCTTTGAGAGCTATCCCGCGAATGCTGTTTATGCTTAATATTGCGTTGTTCGTATTGTTCGTGTCTGGAATGACTACCCGAAGATGATGATCGTTTCGGATTTTTCGTTGAAGAGACTGGTTTACTGGAAGTCGAAGCTGATGAAGATAAAAGTGGAATAGTTAGCTCTGCGTCTGCTTGGTTGTTTGGCTTGTAAGCGCTGATACTGATAGCACTGAAACTTGGATTAAGATCATGGTAACTATCAGCAACGGCAGTTTCTCCATCCACAGCATTGCGAACTACATTCACCGTATCTGAAAAACTTTCATTACGGCCTTCAATATCAACTGCATCAACATCTAGATTGTCACGCCGTACATTCCATTTTGGAGCCTCAATAGTCGTTTCCGGGTATGGGACATGCACCGGAACATCCATGATATCGTCCCATACCATCACTCTCGTGCGGCGCACCAGTTCTAGCGGGCCTTGTTCCGCACACTTAAGCGTCTCTACCACATTGAACGCCTGGCCTTTCATTACGGCCAGCTGTTTGCGCCACAGTCGCTCGTTGAATTCACTGTCTTGACTAAACAGCTGTCTGAACGCAATCGTTGTTTCTTCCCACCACTCTGATGAACACAAGAGTGGTAAAAAGTGGTTACGCGATTTAGCAGAAAATGGCTGCCCAATGACCGACAGCGGCAGGAAGAGCCATCCGAACGGGTACGACCGCCATTCGTCGGGATGCTTCCAGGGAAAAGCCAGGCCGGAATCGATTGCGCCAATCTTGATGCGAGGCACGTTGCGGGCCCCGCCTCCTTCAACAAGCACGGATTCCCACTCGACACGAATCATCCAGTTGTCAAGTCCTCGATCTGTGTTGCGCATAATGTAATCTAGAATGACAAGCTTTTCAAGCTCTTCACGGAACTGCTGAATGACCTCGTTTGTCCACCCGAAAATAAGCTCAGTGCCTGTAGAAGAACCAACTGGTGTAGTGCTTCCCAGAGCTCCATACGGAGGAGTCCAAGAGCCTCTGCGAGGCTGGGCGTCTGGTAGGGGGTGCTTTTTCAAAAAAACGTCTGCTTGTTGGTAGCCGTGTAAAAAAACCTGGAAACTGCCCACTTTGTTTGGCAGCGGTTTGCCTCCAACGTAGTGTCTTCGGCGGTCAAAGTATCTGTAGTAAAAAGCCGGTGAAGAGAGATAGACTACATCGGTGAACGGAACAATATGCGACTGCAACTGGCGATCCAATACACTAGCACCGGCTTCACAAATGTAGCCATTATTGGGGACAAGACACGGCCTGCCAAAAAAGCAGGGAAAAAGGTTGCGATGGAGCCATTTCGTCCATTTCGGTGACAATGGACCGTACGGTTCTTCGTCCTTTGGTTTGAAAACACCAACCACCTTACCAGTCGTGTCGTACATGAAATAGGACCCTGAGCTTCCTTGCGAAATCAACTGTGGTGGAATGCCTGCCTCCATTGCATCAATCACAGAATCCACGATTGAGTCAAAATGGGCTTGTGACAGCGGCCCGTTCTCATCATTATGATAGCTATGGGCCGTAGTGACCAGATCTTGCGGCGCCTTAAACACGGAGTAGTAAATCTGAGTCAGACGGTCTGGGATCAGTCTTTCTCGGTGGCTGCCTATTTGCTTGAACTTTCCGCGAATGTCTTTGACAATTCGGTCCACAGAGTCGTTGAGCGCTTGGAATGACATGTTGGATTTGGATCGTGCAATGACCGGTTGCTCTTCGCCGCAACCGGAATAGTCTCTATGAGCACATTGCTTTGAGCTATTGCGATGAAAGCAGCCATTGAGGTCAATGCTAATTGGGTCAGACGGGTTGAGAGTGTCTGTTTCATCAAGCTCGTCATTTTCGTCGTCTTCATTGCTGGGTTGGCCTATGCCATCCATAGTGGTAACAATAGTAGGTGTGGCAGAGGGAGGCGGCTGTAGCGCTGCGCTTGAAGCCGTGCTTGAAGCTGCCGGGTTGGCTAACTGCGGGCCAATTGCGGTAGGAGTTTCTGAAGCCATGGCAGCGGGGGTGGCAGTAGCGCCAGCAGCTGAATCATCCTGTTTCATGAGAAGGTGAACAAGATGGAAGCTTTACGATAGCTTTCGATAAAGATTGGGAGGGGAGAAGAAGGAGAGTTTTTTGAAATATTTAAAATATTCATAAAAGTAGATGTCATCTTCAGGAGAACGATACAGGCTATATATACGTTCTATACGGCATTGCTATACGCTCATGTCTCCATACACTAGTATCAGTAGTTTAAGATGGAGAGTTTCGTAAATGTTATAAAGAAGGCAGGCAGTAAGCAGTTTACGCTGCAAGGCAATATGGTCATAGCTGCAACAGCTAGGAATTGAGACGTTTGGATCGCAAAATCAGCACGAACATAAGTGCACGCAAACGCGATTAATGTAGTAGTATGCTAACATAATAGTATTTTTGACTCTTGTACAAAGCCAAAGAGATCTATATATCTCAGGTTTAAGGATAGTGGTATACTTCAGTAATGCAAACGAGGGACGTGGATAAAAACATGAAAAACATAAAAGCGTAACGAGCGTAACAATGAACAGAATGATGTTATGTTCATAAGAAGATGAGGAGTAATGTCCATTTGGTTTCAGTGATAGGGAGGCTTCACGGAAGAATTCGGAAATGAGGTACAATTCTTCCTGGAATTTGAATTCGGAATTCTCAAGGCTTTAAGGATGCAAGGGTCATAGTGAGAGTGTCAAAGAGTGTCTATGCGGGTAAGTAAAGGTAGAAAGCACCTATGCAGTATCGGAAGGGCTGAATCGGAAGGGCTGAACTACAAGTAACGAATTCCACCGGTACTGGAAATTTCAATAGTTCACTGCGTAATCATTGGCTTCATGAAATTATACAACCCACTCGAATTTGACGATTGCTCGCCGCTCAGAATACTCCAAGGTTTGCTAGCTCTCCATTGCGGAATTGCACCAGGTAATTGCTAAGATCATTCCATTTCTTGCCCATAATGAAAAAGAAGCACAACGAGTGGAATACTGCAGAGAAACTTATGGCTAGTGTAGCGACGAAGGTGTAGAAAATGAAGACCGAGGTACCGGCTGCTTTGGTGAGCCACCAGTCCTGCTCGTAGCCCAGCTCTGTCACTAGCACCAAAATGAACTTTTCAATTAGCGATTCTGACGGTGAAAAAAAAGATTTCGACAACGATGATGGAAGCGGTGCAGAGGTCGCAGCTGCGGCAGCAACAGCAGAGGAAGGAGACGACGAGATTGAACTAGCTGAAGCTGTTGAAAGAAAGCTTAAGTTTGCTGCCGCTGGGGAAGGTGCATAATATGGAGTGGCTTCGAGGCTTTGCTTGATGTAGACCATCACAGGAATGTCAAGAAGTCCCGGAAACACCTGATATTTAATGAGAATCCAGCTGAGCAGGCGCGATATGAGAAATGGAATGAGCGTCAGGCACAAAGCATGGACCATACGCTGATATAACGGAATAGGTCGGGTGTGGACCCGTTCATATACTACGTGCGCACGTTGCTGGTGCTGTTCATGCTGTTCGCGCCGTTCTTGCTGCTGTTGCTGCTGTTGTAGTTCAGCCTGCTCGTTTTCTTGCTGTTGCTGATGTTGTTCTTGAGGTGGTTGGTCGAGCATGTCCGGTTCCGGCTGTGCGTTGTGAGTTGGGTCGCGGTGCACCATGTTATTTGCAGCTGGGTACAGCATATGCGCCTCGGTGAACTCTTGTTGATGGTTGAGGTATCTAGACATGACAGAGCAAAAGAGGGTAGGCACGACGTGATAAGGATGCCGAAAAGAAAGAGAAAGCCTAGATGAAACAATTAAGATAAAAGAAAGAGGAAAGAGGAAGGGAGAAATAAGAAAGAAAGGTCGGGACAAATTTCAAGGAAATGCCCTTGCCCCGCGCACTTTTCAAAAATTCCCGAGGCGACAATGTTAATGCTGCTGCGTGCGTTACGTAGAGTGCGGAGGGTACTGTTTATGTCATAACTGTGCGGTAGAGCGTGTTACTGTGACGCGACTTATGGCTAGCTTGGTGGGAGGAGCGTAAGCCTGTGTGGTGGTTGGTGCTGACTCTAGTTGAGGCCTCCTTATTAAACTTCGCTCGTGGAGAGTTGACTTACTCCCATTGTACTATGCGTTTTGATAACTATTGCTATTATAGACAAACTATTTCATATTGAGCTTATGTGTTGTGACCTCTACTTGCGCTATTTACTTGATATAATCCTTAAGCTTCTGAAGACGCTCTACTGCTTCCACCAGCAAATGGTTGTCTTTGCAGACCGCAAATCGCAAATAGTTCTCAGCTATGTGCTCGTTCTTCTTCGTGTAGAACTCAGTAGGAGGAATCGCAACTACGCCAAACTCCTTAATCAGCCAGTACGCAAGTCTAAAGTCCTTGGCCCGGCCTTCTGTTACGTCCGCAGGAAACTCATAGTTTTCAGGAAGCTGAACCTTTGAAAAGTTCACGAGCAAAAAGTATCCACCCTCAGGCTTGGTGTAGGGCAATCCCAAATCGTCCCACACCTTGGTAAAAATGGCATACTTTTCCTTAAATGACTCAACCTGGTCTTTGTAGTAAGAGTTAGTGCGAGCCTGGATCAAAGCATTGGCTGTGGCGTGCTGTAGAGGAGTATTGACCGTGAAGCAAATTCGAGTATGGGCGCCTGCAACGTATTTAATGAGATCTGGGTGGCCAATCAACCAGCCCACCCTCCAGCCGGTAGCGCTAAATGTTTTTCCGGCAGAGCCAACCGTAAGCGACAGTCGCGCCAACTCGGGTGAAAGCGTGGCTACACGGTGAAAGCTGGAATAATGCAAACGATCATAAACCTCGTCAGACAAGATAATAATATTGTGCTTGACCGCTAAGTCGCCAATCTTGATGAGCTCCTCTTCTGACAAGACCTTACCGGTAGGATTTTGGGGGGTGTTCAGAACAATGATTTTCGTGCGAGGAGAAATTGTGTTCTCGAGCTCTTTGAAATCGATAGTCCACTCAGCAGCAGAATGGGTTCGCACTGAGTCGTCCTTAGGAGGATGCAAGGGGACGTACTTGACCACGCCGCCAGGCAGCTGTATGTTGGAAATGTATTGATCAAAGAATGGCTCAAAAACAATTACCTCGTCGCCCTGATCCAAAAATGCCGTAAATGCGCTGTACATTCCCTCATTGGCACCGGCAGTCACGACAATCTCCGTATCAGGGTCAATTGTACGGCCAAAGAATGGCGAATAGGAGTCGGCAATGGCCTGCTTAAGAATGGGCAGTCCTCTTGTAGGAGCGTACTGATTCAATGCGGCCGTGTCGAGAGCCTTCTTTGCGGCATCAATGGCGAACTGTGGAGGAGAGTACGAAAAGAAGCCCTGGCCTAGATTGACCACTTTTTTTCCAGAGGCAGCCTCGACAGCAGCAGCGGCCTCATTGATGATACTCCAGACGTCTTTAGATGCGCCCGAGACGTGAGAGGAGGGCTTGGGCAGTGGCTTGAAGTTGGTCATTGTAGATAAGAGTCGCGAGGAGGGTTTTGTGTAACTGGTCAAACTGTGGCGTAGCGAGGACAAAATGGTGGTCATGAAGAAGCGCAGGTAAAGATGGATCAGGAAAGATCAAGGCTAGTGAGTCAGTGCCAAATGAAAGAAGCTGAGGAGTAAGAAGAAGGGCTTCGCAAGAGTCACTGGAAATTGCGGAATCTTATCAACCTTTTTTGTAACTTGACACTTGGCACCTAGTACTTAGATAATAGCTCTATCAAATAACAGATCTTGCATAAAACATGACACATAGGACATATGACATACATCCCTCACTTAGCCAACCACAACCCACCAATGACCTCAACTTTTCACTTGCACCTTCGAATTCCTCGTGCGCATCACCGACGATGACGCTGCTACTCCAATGAAAATGAGTCTACTCCTCCGGAAGAACGCACTCGAGACGCTTCCCCTCCTCTCAAAATGGCCTCCTGTTACGTCGGCTAAAGTCAAGCTCTGGTGCAAGCCTCATTACCTGCAATACATAAAAAAGCACCTAGATCCTCTCCAACTAGCGATTCAGAAAGTCACAAAGCCTACCACTCTGGAAAAGATTAGGGAAATTCGTGGCATACTAAGATTAGTGAACTCCTCTGAGCCGAAAAGAGCAACAAACAGGCAAGAGTTGCTGACTTTTTCGGCGGAGCTTTGGACACAACTCATGATCCAGACTTATACCAGCAAAAGTCAAGAACCGAATCGACTGATTCAACACAAAAGACTAGTGAAAGGTGATCTTAGCACCCAGGAAGTTCCGAACGAAGTGTTTGAGGTGCTGCTAGATCTGGCCGCCACCGGCCACTGTGACGACAAGTGGAGTGCATTTGATCTGTTCTGGAGCCCAATTGCTGGATCACCACTGGCGCTTAAAGTAGTACCTGAACTCGTTACCCGAGCAGTAATTGCGTCACCTCATCTTGCGTTTGATATTCTATTACGCATTGACAACGATGAATTTTTCCCTAAACGTCACGAAGACGATCACGCTCAATATCACTTTCTGAAAGCACGATACTCGAAAGGCATCGTTTGCGGGCTGAATGCATTCCTCCATCTGCTAATGCAGCCGGAATTTTTCATTGACACTCAGACTCGCATTAGCAAACACTGGAATCTCATGTATGAAGTACTTGACCAGATGAATCGGAATGTTGAGCAAATTACTCTTCTTCCGTCTGTAGCACAAACGCTAATTCAGCGCATCCCAAGACATGCATTTGCTGACTTTTACGCTATATTGCTGCTGTGCAGGGTCAACCTTCAAAGTACGCATTTGAGAGGCCTGCCAGAACACTTGCTTATCAACGGCTCTGACGCCGAGAAGTCGCTGGTGCTCAATGCTGATAAACTTCTAGCAGCGAACAAAATCACGCACCAACACACAGATGCAAATACTATCAAGACGGACACTAACAGTACTAAGTTAATTCCGACATTTTCACTGAAAACTTATACTGCTATACTCAATTTCCTGGGCAGAAAAAGCCAGAAAACAGATGAGGACAACGCGACCGCTACATGGATTCTTGACAACATTGTGAGTAAACATGCAGCCCAGCCTGTAAAAATGCAACAGGTGCTGGAGGTTGTGTTAAGGCGCGCTGCTGATTTTGGTGACATGACTGAAGCGGCCGCTATTTACGAGTACATGATTCAAAAGCAATATAATAACCAGCATCAAACCCACAATGACAAAACCGCTGGTAACCGCGCCGACATTGAGCCTACAATCACAACTTATTCTAGCCTTTTTCGCGGGTTTCGGCGGCTAGCACCTACTATAGGCGATTTCCGGTGTTTCGAAGTCCTCACGCTGATCCATCAGAAAGGGTTTTCCATTCCGCCATTCTTGTGTACAGAGATCCTAACTCTCATAAACGACCGGTATCATGGTGTTGTTGTGTACCAGTTTTACAGGGCCTACTTTGGACCACGTTTGTTGTCCAATTTGGGTCTGGAAGAGTATTATGAAGCTCTCTATGTGCCGGATATAGAGAGACCGGATTACTTGCCTTCCATCCACCCTGTCACCGCCGGGAAACCAAAAATAACGGAGCGTATGACAGACTATAGTGAGTTTCACGAGTTTAATCCAGTAGCATTGGCTATATTATATTCTGCAACACTTCGCTCTGTCTCGACAATCAATCAAGTTCTTGAACTCTACAAGCGGTTCCGCGAGTCCCTGCTGACCAATTCAGAAGGCTTTTCTTCGGAAACTTTCCAAGGATCTCAAGGGGGGCTTCCGGGGACACCTGCAAGCTATCTTTCAGTCTATGACTACTTTATATCGACGCTGTGCGAAAAGTTCAACACCAATGAATCGTTATCTCTTGCCAAATCAATCCTTGAGGACATGGCTGAATCTGTTCTTTTTACTCTTTCGTTTCCTCCCACATCCACATCCACATCCACATCCACATCCACATCCACATCCACATCCACATCCACAACTACATCTACATCCACAACTACATCTACATCCTCTTCACCCCTGACACGCCTCCCAGCCGCCACATCCCAGCTCCGCCGGCCGTACAAATACACAGGCTACCAGCTGCGCTCATTTCCAACACTCATTCGGTCTTTTTGTGAAAAGGGAGACGTTCCTCAGGCGCAGCAAGTGCTTGACTTGGCGTTGCAAACGCTAGCTCCGACATTTGTTACGGGAGATTGGTTTTTGCCATTTGTGATGTATTATCTGCAAAAAAATGGAGGCAGTGGTAGTAGTGCTGATAGAGACGGTAATGAGCTCTGTGAGACGAACAACAGTGATCACAAATTTGGCCATATCCCCTATAACCACAACTACAACCATATTCACACTTATAACTCAAACCTTTCGATGGCGGGGAAATGGATCCATTACGCAAATTCTATGGGCGCGCACATCAGAACTACAGACAGAAATGAGGAACTGGAGAAAGCGGTGATGGCGTATAGACATGATATGGAAATGGAAGAGATGGAGCGGCAGCAGCATCAGCAGCATTAGCAATAACAACAACGATAACAACGACAGCAACAACACCAACAACATATTAAACAAGAACAACAGCAACCTGCGCCAGACCAATTTGTACGAGGCAATAACTAAACTGGAACATGAAACTGAGCCTGAACCTGAACCTGAACCTACTCGAAATAGCCAAAAAAAAAACACTAACATTTTGTCAAATAAATACTGCAACATGACCAGATTAGACACGAAACTAAATCATGAAGAGTGCACTGTACCATGCGCTATATGATTGGCATTATCACAAGGTATTATACATAACGTGAAACCAAGTTCAATGCTTTTCTGGATTGGTTGTTTTCCATATATAACAAAATAAGTGGAATGAAGCTTATGAGCATGTTAATGATATCATGATAAATATGAGTGTCTCAAAGAAACAAATCTAGATAGAAAACTGAAAATTTACAAGAGATCCCAAGAGTTTTGAAAAAAGCGAAAAGATCCAAAAAGAGATCTAAAAAGAGGTCTAAGAGATCTGGAGAAATCCAAAGAAATCTAAAGAAAAAGACAGAGATCAGTATAAGAAATAAAATTACCCATTAAACGCTCCACCAGCTATA
The DNA here is from genome assembly GCA_030564925.1 of Geotrichum aggregatum. NCBI lineage: Eukaryota > Fungi > Ascomycota > Dipodascomycetes > Dipodascales > Dipodascaceae > Geotrichum > Geotrichum aggregatum. The sequence goes on along the minus strand of JAJMAH010000055.1, from coordinate 64,727 downwards.
CATATATTCCGATTTGTGAACTGCACCTTGTACACCGGCGTTTTGCGCGTATTGTACACCACCATATGGTCCGTCGTAGCTGTCACCTCGCGTTTGCGGCGCCCGTCTATATCCAATTTGGTCATGTCGGCTCCTCCTCCGGGGCCTATTCCGGGGCCACCCGCTCCCGTCGGACCCTGTCCTCCTTGCCCTACATTTGAGCCTGGCCCTACTCCGGGTCGACCTGGATGATGGCTACCATTGGCCGATAAAGCTGCAGCAGCCGCTGCTGCCGCCGAAGCAGTCTTCCCTCCTCCACCCACCGCTACCGCAGCAGCTCCAGCCACAGTAGTCGTTCCATCGCCCGCGTACACTTCTGGCTCAGGCCCCTGATCCGCCGTCATTTTCCGAATATCCCATACCCGCACCGTACAATCTGATCCCGCCGACACCAACACCGCGCCTTCTTTTGAAAACGTCAGCGAGTAGATGCTGCACCGCCCATGGCCTCTCATAGACTTGAGCTTGCGGCCAGACCCTAGATCCCACACATGGATTAAACTGTCTTCTCCCGCTGTGGCCAGCCACCGCCCGTCTGGCGAGATTGCCGTGCAGGTTACAGGGCCAGTATGGCCGGGAAATACGCGCACGGATGCACCCCTATTGATGTCCCACATGCGGCACGTTTTGTCGCTGGAACCTGTTACAAGGTACGTTCCATTCGGGTGGAAGCTGACGCAGTCAACGTCGCTGAGGTGGCCCGCGAAGATGCGGAGTGGATAGATGTGGTCACAGCTCCATAGTCTTGCTGTCTGATCATGCGATGCTGTTGCAAAGTAATGGCCGTAAGGGCCGAATGCAACATCCCAGACAGGGCTGTTGTGCCCTTTGTAAGACACGAGCGCCGAATATGTGTCCATGGACCAAAGCCGCACGGTCTTGTCTTCGGACGCTGAAAGCAGGAATCGATTGTCGGGGCTGAACGACAACCCATACACGGCCCCAGCATGGCCCACAAGCCGCTTACTCGGCGACACTTCATCATCTTTAAGCACGCCTCGCAAATGCTCGCCTTTGAGGCTCCAGACTTTGACAAAGCTGTTCGAGAAGCCACCCGCAACAAGGGTTGAATCTGGTGAGAAGTTTAGGGTATTTAGATCATCGTTTGTGTCGTGGAATGTATACATTGTTACGCTTGGTAGTGGAGTCTGGACCGAGCCCATTTTGAGTCTCGTGCGCGAGTCTGCAACTGCCCTCACTTCAGCTAGTACGTCTGCCGTCTTGTACTTAGGCAACGGAAGCGCTGTTCTCAGCGGTGAGTCTGCTTCTTTCTCGTTTAGTTTGTGAAACTCTGCTAAAAGCGAGCTGCCAGAGTTGGGCGAGAATATGCCTTGTTTCGTATCTTCATTGTCATTGCTTTCAAGCATCATTTCTACATCTCTCTCAAAGTCAGGATCTAGCGGTAACTTGCCGAGTTTGATGGACTGAGAGTTGAAACTGTCAAGATCGGTTTGCGAACTAAACAAGCCTGGCAGGCCTTCATCGCTATCTAGTGCTTGTTCGCTGCTTAACCAGCTAGGAAGCTGTAAAGTGATTTTGGTATCAATATGCTCGGAGAAAATGCGAGTAATGAGAGACCCCCCCGTATCCTTGATTTCGTTTAGAAAAAAGAGCAAAAGATCAAACGTAATTTTTGAGATCTTGACAACGTATTTGGATTCTTTGAACGCCTTGGCAAGCTCGCTATCTTGTGGATTTGCCGTTAATGACTTCATAGCTAGCTTTTTCAGGTCTTGATTGTGTAGCAGAGCGTGGTTTGGACCAAACTCGTCAAAGAACATTTTGGCATTATGCAGCTGGCGCTTAGAAATCAGATCCAGATAGAGATACACAAATACAGGATAGAGTATCCTTCTCAATTCGGGCTTATACAAATCCAGCGAGTTGTCGGTCCATTCACTGAGCGATTGGTACGCGCGCCAATTGTCATCTTTCGTAGCTTGCGTTTTCGGCCTGCCCATTGGGCCCGTAATAGGCCCGCCTATCGGGATTGACCCTCCAGCCGCTGCTATCGACTGCGGAACACTAGCAGCACTCGGCAGACCTGCTTCCGGGGCTATTGGATTATTGATAGTTACTGGTGGAGCAAAAGCCTTAGCACTTTCCAGCCTAAACTCAGCTTCGGTTCGACTAAACCCCTTCTTTTTTAGGTAGTCCAGCACAAACTTGGTCGTTTCCGGGAAGTTTGCACCGTGCGATGGTATTTGCTGGTGGTGCTGCTGCTGTTGGAGCTGTGGCTGCTGCTGTTGTTGCTGTTGTTGTTGCTGCTGCTGCTGAGCAGAGGAACCAGCAATTGCCTGGCTCGGCGGAATGGCACCGGGTCGTACAGGCAGCTGGTTTTGGTGACTTTGTGGCCCTTGCGTGTACATTTTGTTGTCACCTGGATTTGGAACCATTATCTTTAGATCAGGGCCTGTTGTGGGACTCAAAGAATTTAAAATCGAAGGTTGGCTTAGAATGGGCAGTGATGAAAATGCCAGATACCCGCTTAGGTAATAATTTGCACGGCTCACACAAACGATCGAAATAACCGTAAAAGTTTCATTCGGAACATGGAGACCGAAAAATCAATCAGTCGAAGATTTCGTATTCGGGTGCACATTTTAATTCTTCTGTTGGGTTTGGTCTACTCAGGACCGAGCCGGGTGCGATATAGATTTCGTTCAAAACACCTTTTTCCCTGCGTTTGACATGTCCCACCACCCAACGGTAGCTGCTTATACCTACATCACCGGCACCACTTCATCTTTTTGTTCTTGTTTTCACCACAATACCCATACCAGAATTATTGCTTCTACTGCTACTGCTATTGAACGCTATGGACAAAGACTCTTTGACAAGCGAACCTCTTAGTATGTATCTTGTTCCAGCCCGATTTCTATGCTAACCTTGTGAAGCTATCTCGAGTGACCCAGATGTACCCCTTGTGAAAGCTGATGGTGCGGAATCCCCGACTACCACAGCAGCGCTTGCCAGTGTGGCATCGTCACCTGGCGCCAGCGCCAGCGGCGCTTCCCATCTTCCAAGAACCAACTCAATCAGCTCCATAAACTCTTTAGACGACAGCTCCTTTTCAATCCCCCTGGAACGCCTCACTATGGTCGACCTGCTCGACTCTCTCTCAATGGGAACCCATATCACAAAAAAAATTGTCCGCAAACAAGGTGATGCCCTAAAAATTATGGCGTTGAGACACAAAGATAAATATGAAGACGATATCGAAAAGCTGAGACGGTCTGTGCTTCGGCGCGTCGACAAGCTAGAAGATAGGCTGTCAAGCGCCACTTTCGTTTCTACAACCGAAAAGCTGACTTTTAGTCTGAGTTTGTTAAACGTGTTCTATGCGGGATATCTCATCGGAAAGCATCCGGAGTATTTTCACCTGTTTTATACTGTTGAGCTGTTGTTCCTGTTCCCTATACGATTTTATACGTATAGAAAGAAAGGATACCAATACTTTTTGGCAGACCTGTGCTATTTTGTGAACGCGTTGTGTTTGGCCTACATTTGGCTGCTACCTGAGTCTGGACCTTTGTTTATCAGCTGCTATGCATTATCATATGGCACTCTTTCCTGGGCAGTGATAACGTGGCGGAACTCGCTCGTGCTACATTCTATTGATAAAACTACATCTTCTTTCATACATATACTCCCGCCAGCCGTGTTCCATGTCATTACTCACGGTCTTGATAGTGAGTATAAAAAAGCCCGGTTCCCTGGTGCTGATCAAGTCGAACGCTGGCGTTTCATTAACGGCGTCGTTTGGGCCTCGCTTGCGTACCTGATTTGGCAGTCCTTGTATCACTACTTCATCACGCTCAAGCGACAAGACAAGATCAAGGCTGGGCGAGCCACCAGTTTTGAATATTTGCGCAAGTCTTATGGCGGCACTGGTGTGGGCAAGTTTGTCAACGGCTTGCCTGAGCCACTACCCGTGGTGGCATTCACCTTCATCCAGTACAGTTATCAAATGTTGACTATGTCCTTGTGTCCCATATGGTACTCGAGCAAATATTTATCTGCTGTGTTCATTACTTTCATCTTCTTCTGGGCTTCGTACAATGGCGCCACCTATTATATTGACATTTTTGGAAAGAGGTTCCAGAAGGAGTTGATCAAGCTACAGGCTGAGGTTGGCGAGTGGAAGAAAGAGGCATCAACGCCAGAGAGCAGCGGTGATAAATCAGAGGCTTCTAACGAGACCGAGGCCGAGACCGAAGAAACTGAAAAAGATTAAGAGCAGTCGAGAAATATAAATAATATATACCAATAAATATACAAGGCAAAAAGAGCTTTATTGATTCTTCTTTTCAGTAATCTCTTTTTCAGATATTAATTGCTTGACTGTGGAAATACGGTCAGGAGTCAATGGGTGGCTGTGGTGATAAGCACTATACAAAGAGTCCGCTCTTAGCACACTGAGGTTTTCCTTAGCCAGACCAGCAAGAGCAGTGCACAAATCAGGCCCGTAATTCAACTCAGTAGCGTACTCGTCCGCTTCGTACTCGTGTTTGCGCGATAGAACGCTTGACAGGAAGCCCATGACGCATTCAATAGGTTTGAGAATATCCATAAACAGCATGAATCCAACAACAATAGGCTGTCTCGCCACGGGTGGGAACCCAAACGAGGTGTAGAAAGAAGAGTTTCTAAAGAAGGCGCTAAATGTCAAAAAGATCAATGATATGTTGGCCTGTGAAAACAACAAAGTCTTAACCAGGTGAGACTTGGCCCAGTGGCCTATTTCGTGTGCAATCACTGCAAGAATTTCGTCCTCACTGGCAGTCTCTGTCAAGGTGTCAAACAATACAATGCGCTTGCTCCAAGGCATGCCCGTAAAGTACGCGTTAGAATGCGAAGATCGCTTGGAACCATCGACAAGGAAAAGTTGAGTTAGAGGAAAGCTAACCTGCTTAGCGAGATCTTCAATGCGGGTTTTTAAAGTTCCGTCTTCCAAGGGAGTAAACTTGTTGAACAAAGGCATAATCAGGGAGGGAGCAATAGACATCATGAAGATTTGAAGAGTAAAAAAAAATCCCCACAGGTACAAGAAGAATGAATCACCAAAAGATTCAACGATTTTAACAAAGGCAGCCATGACTGGAATCCCGATGGCCAAGCTCAGCAATTGCTCTTTGAAAAAATCAGCAACAAACAGCGACTTTGTCTGCTTGTTGAATCCAAACTCTTCTTCTAAAACAAACGTGGAATAGTACTTGAGAGGTAAGGACACGATGGAGGACAAGACCTGCATGCCCAAGAACAACACAATAGATTGCGGAGTAGACCCAATGAACCACGATGGTGCATACTTGGTGAGAAGCGTACCTGAGAGCGCAAACAGCTTGGGAAGGACGTTAAAATGGATGGTGGAAACATTGAGAATAAAATCAAAGGCGCTAGAAAACAGGCCAAACTTAGACTTTGCAATCTGGTATTTTTGGGCTTTTACAAAGGTCTCTTTTGCGGCAGCGTCAGCTGAAGCATCTGGCTTGTCATTGAGCAGGAACAAGTGTTGGCGGTAGTTCAGGTAGGTGTCAAAAAAGTAGTGGCCAGCAGTAAACCCAAGAACAAGTCTTTTCCAATTAAACCCAGGGCTGTCAGCCACTGTTGCAAGGCGCTAAATAAGTGTTAACCTACGTCCAATTGCTTTGCCATAATACTTACGCTAAAGAAATCCATGTTGATGTGGGTGGTGTCTATGGATGGACGAAAGATCAAGTCAGAATCAGCTTTTATTCAACGTGTCATTGGGCTAGGGTACATAGTTACATAACATGCCGAGAAAGGTTTGTAATTATACAGAGACGAGTCCGTCCGTGAGAACAACTCCGTAGAAGGCCAGTGCCAAAAAGCCTGCCATGTTTAGAAGCACAGAAACTCCATGGAGCTTCTTGAAACGCGTATTAAGCGTAGCCATCTCGGGTGTAGGGTCTGGGTCCTTGCACGACTTGCCGTCAACGATCTCCTGCTTTCTGCGGGACTCCATGAGTTGTCTTGTTTTCGGCGACAGGACAAGCAGGTTCAGACAAGAAGTCAAGAACGCAATGGCCAAGGTGGCGTGGGCGCTGCTAGCAGAGTCCTCGAATTTTATAGGCTTGGTTAGTATGAGAAGCCCAGAGAGAATCGTTTGAAGAGAAAAGTACACGGGAAAGACTTTTGACTGGAGGGCGCTAAATTGCTTATACGGCAATGTTTTGAAAGCAATGATACCAGCAAAGAAGCTCTGGAAGGTGGTCGACCCAAAGAGAACAGCGTAGCATAGCACATGGTACGGTGCCAGCGTGGCCAGCGTGTGAAGAAGTGTCATTGTGTAGTTGTTCTTAATTGTGTATAATAGTGGAAGAAGTAAAAGTTATTTGGTCGGGTGCAGCAAGAATCAGGCGACTTGAAGACTTTTTATATTCAATCAAAACAAACTAGATTTATATGTACATGTCAATAGTCTAACGCTGACTAGCGGCAATTGCGCTCTGCAAAGCGTCCAAGCGCTTTTTCAAATACGGGCGCTCTTCCACAATGCGTTGCTGTGTTCTCGTGGCCTCAGCTAGACACAGGTGCTGGACCATCTCGGGAATAGTGCGGGCCAGCTCTACAGACTTTGTGAGACAAGTATAAGCCTTTTCAATCTGCTGGTTCTGAAGATAGATCTGGGCAAGAGTGGCGTTAGCTACATCGCTCAAAGGGTCCAGGTTTACAGCTTCAAGACAGAGAGCAATGCATTCGTCTACAGCGTTCCGTGACTGGAAAATAACAAGTGCCTTGTTAACAAGAGGCAGCACGTTAAAAGCAGACTTAGTGTTCTTGCCAAGCTTGATTGCCTTGTCGAACTTTTCGGAGGCAGTGTCATATTGCTTCTGGTCCATGAAAATCTCTCCATAGTAGTTGGCCACGTCGGCAGAGTCGGGGAACTTGCGCTGTAGTGCCTCAAAGTGCTCCATGGCCAAGGCGATGTCGCCTCCTCGGTAGTGTGAAACACCAAGCTGGATATGAGCAAGAATGAAGTTGGGGTCGAGGCTGATGCACTTTTCGTAGTCGGCATTGGCTTTAGTTAGCTGACCAACAATGAATTCGACCTGTGCACGATGGTAATAGATTTCAGCAGAGTTAGGGCTCAATTGAATGGCACTGTCGTAATCGAGGTTAGCAGCAGCAACGTTTCCGTCGTCCATGGACATGTTGGCACGGGCAATGTAGGCAAGGAAAGAAGGTTCAATACCAATACTGGTCTTGACATCTTCGAGAGCAGATGCAGTGTCACTGGTAAGGAACTTGAAGATTGAGCGGTAAGTGTAAGCAAGAGCAAGATGGGTGGCATTCTTCTCGATGGCCTTGTTAAAGTGGGCAAAAGACTTCTCGTAAGATTCGGAAGTCTCTACATTCAGAGCATCGAAAGCAAGCTTGATTTCGTAGTCACCAGAGTCAACAGGAGCAGAGGCAACGTCTTCAGGAGCGACATGACTAGAAAAGGAACGGAAAAACGCAGAAACGGCGGCAGCAGAGGGCAGCTTTTTCGGGCGGGTTTCATAGAGCTCTTTAGCTTCATGCTCAGCCAGGGCTTTCAGAACACGATCGACGGCAGTATTAAGGGAGGCGTCCTTGAAGTCGGAGAGAATGAGGGCAGAGGTGTAGTCAAATAGCGATTCCTTGTAGTTTTCGAGCTTTTCGTAGGCGGCAGCTCTACGCAAGAGGCACTTTTGGTAGTCAGGCTTGAGTTCCAGAGCAGCAGAAGTCTCCTCAATAACCTTGTCAAATTGTTGGAGACTAGTGTAACATGCAGCACGATTCGAGTGGAAAATAGGATCGTTGGCGCACTGAATAGCTTTAGAGTAGAGATCCAGAGCCTTTTCATACGACTTTTGGGAAAAGTACTCGTTGCCTGCAAGCTTAAACTGGGTGGCCAACTGCTTGCGATCGTCTTCTGGGAGGCTTTTGACAGCGGCGAAGTCGGTAATATCTGGGTATTCAACTGACTGGTTTTCGTCCTTGATAAGATCGTAGCCAGCAATGGTCGCAGACTTTTTGGCCTCTGCCTCGCGGGCCTTTTTCAGCTTCTTCTTGTCATGTTTCGTCAGTTTTTTTGCCTTCTTTTCTTTGGGCTTGCTGTCATCAGGGATGCTGCCGGAGTAGTAGTAGTAAGCGCCGGCACCGGAGCCCACGACAACTACGGAGCCCACAATTACGGCGGCCTTGTGCGCGGCCACGAAGCCAGTCACCTTGTCCCATACAGAGGTCTGCGATGCCATTTTTGCTGAGTGATTGTCGTGGAGAAGTGAAAAAACTTTTCAGTTTTCGGCTCCGTGGTCAGCTATGAATGAAATCAGGGTAAGGATAATCGGTTGAGCGGTTATTGGCTAATCTAGTCATATTTAGTGAACCAGTAATAGACTCGAGATTGGGATAAGCATTATATTAAGCACAAAATGTATGCTAAATTCAGTCACAAAACAAAATTATACATAATCATAAAATATATCACAAAACAACTCACAAACAGGCGCAAATGAGTACCAAAGTGGGCAACGTCGTTGCTTCCTCCTACAATTCTACAATTACGGCACACTTCATGGCAGCACCCCCCAACGCCGACAAAACTACTACTACATCCGTCTAGCGCCACTAACTGACCGCATGCCTCACATACCCTCCCAGCTCCACGGCCAACGACAAGTGCAAGACTCATGGCAGGAAGACACTTTTGCCTCGCTATCAGAAGAAGTTGAAGGCATTCGCCGAACGCTGGAAATGTACGCCCATGCCCGCCCGGTTACGAGTTTTTACAACGACGGGGAAGACGAGCTGGAGCGTGAGGAAGAGGAACAAGAGGAGGAACGAAGGAACAGGAACCGTCATTTACGGCCAGCACCGACAGAGGAAGAAACACTGTTGCAAGCCGGTAGGAGTGGCACAAGCTCACTATTGAGCACCCGCCTAGAAGGCTTTCCAGACGGACGTCGAAGAACAATTGTGCGCAGGAACAGACCTAGTAGACTTTCACAAGCCCTATCCGCCTCTTCTGAACGTACAAGCGGAGGCGGAAACCGATATCAGTTTATACATGATGCCGAGACACCACCTGCAGCCACTGTTACTAGCGAAGAGCTGGCGAGAATAGACAACGAAGACACAGAGCTCCTGTCATACCTGAACGGTAGTTCTCCGCTTTCTCTGCCGGAGTTTATTTTTGAAGACTCAGCTGGCAACGACGATGGCAGTCAGAGAACATATGTTAGGCGATTGATGCAGCCCCAAGGCAACGGGATTTCATGGCTCCTTGCAGAAATTCGACAGGCAGGAAGCTCTAGGCGGCGGTCGCGACTGTCAACAATGACATCCGCAAATGATGATAGTTCTCTTCACAATCAAATCTCGAATGCGTTCGAACAACTTGAGGCACAACAATCAGAACTTTTGGGGACGATACAGCGTAACCAGCGGTCACGCGAACGGCTGCTCAGAGAAGAAGAGGACTCTGTAGAGGACTTTATTGAAGACGGAGGCCTTAGCGACACTACCGTCACTCCTAGCTCGGCCCTATTAACGGAGTCTGTGGTGAATGGGCAGGTGCAGTTCATGCTGCGGCTTCAACGGTTACAGGAACAAATTGGCGCAGAGTTGGACAGAGTCGAGGTGGGCGACAGGGACCAGTTCCAGTTGCCGACGTCCGAGGAGCGGCACACGTTCCAGCGGCTCTCTCGCAACTACGAAAACAGTTTCCGGGACGCCACTTCAGAGGATATTAGTTCTCCGTTCAGATCTATCCGGTCGGATGTGGGATCTTCGTCACTGTTGTCTAGCAGGCCGCACCGAAGTACAAAGCTTATGATGGCAAGAAGCACTAAACTGGACATGCTAAGCAAGGCTGTGTCTTGGGTGCGCGGTGGCGTTGATTTCGAAGGGCACGTTATCGAAGCGCTTACTTATGGGACTAGCATGCGGGACACGTCTAGCCTATCTGACGGCGACCACGAGGCCGAGTTTAAAGTCTGTCGAGTAGATACAGAAAAGAACCATGTGTGCTGCACTCTTAGTAAGAATGTTGGACTGATGAAAACCCAAGAGCGGTGGGAGGGCGAAATGCTTGAGGGACCGCACGATGGGCGAGCGGACTCAGCGCACAAACTGGTCAATCTCACACCGCACTGGCAGCAAATGTATCCCAACCACACGCTGAATGGGACGAGCATGTTGTGGAAAGTGCAGGATGCCGCCGCAAGGTGTAAGGGTACATCTCTAGCTTCGCTGCCAGCACTCGCCTCGCCGCCACATGCTCATGAGTACGCGAGCCCACGGGAGATGCAGGCCAAAGCTGCCCGCGAGTACGTCTGGCTGCTGCTGACGCCGGAGACGCGTACCGGCGAGCAGCTGCTGCTGTCAGTGCGACGCAGCGACGGCGTCCTTGAGGGCTGCCTGGGACATGCCGAGCGCATGGGCCGACCGGGTGCCGGCGCGAGTGCCGACACAAGGCTCCTGTACATGCGCCCGTCCGATAGGAGTGCTCGGGGCGCACTTCCTGATATAAGCCATAGAAGAGAGAGTACGTAATAGCAGACGAAACATTATTCAGGAAGTGCCTCGGCTGTACGGCGTTACCATCCGCCAAAAGTCATTAAAATTATTTTTTGTTTTTTTTTGTTTTTGCTCCTCCGCGAAAAAGAACGAGCAAATCAATTTCGGCCCTTTCCTTTCCCCCCGCAGAAAACATATATAACGAGGTCATTGTCCGAGAATTTCACCTTTTCTTCATTTTCTGATTCAAACTTTCTAACTATACAACAATGCTATCACGGTCTGTCGCAAGACTCTCTAGATCAAACGTCTCTGCTGTGTCGCGGGTCGCACTCCGCTTCAGCTCTTCCGCTGCTAAGCTCCCCGAAGGCTACGTGGAGGATGCTTCAAAAGGCCCAATGCTGAGATTCCAGGACTCTCTCCCCCGACTTCCCGTGCCTACCCTTGAGGAGACTGCTGTCAAGTATCTGCGATCAGTAGTTCCACTCACCAGCGGCGAGGAATTTTCAAAGACAGAGTCTGCCGTTAAGGAGTTTGTCAAGCCAGGTGGTGTGGGCGAGCAATTGCAGAAGAAGCTCCAGGCCAAGGCTGCCGACCCCAATACAAAGAATTGGCTCTACGACTGGTGGAATGACGCTGCATACCTTACGTACAGAGATCCCGTGGTTCCCTACGTATCCTACTTCTACTCTTACAAAGACGATAAGCTGCGCAAAGATCCGGCCACCCGTGCGGCAGCCATTGCTACATGCGCTTTAACCTTTAAGGCCGAGGTAGACAACAAGACACTCGAGCCCGAGCTGATGAAGAAGCTGCCGTTGTGCATGGACTCGTACAAGTACATGTTCAACGCTTCGCGCGAGCCTATTCCAGAACGCGATCATGTCACCATCTACGATGGGGCCACTCACAAGCACATAATTGTCATCCGCAACAACCGGTTCTTCAAAGTGCTTCATGAAGTTGATGGCAAGGTGCTGTCAACTGCGGAGCTCAAGGCGCAGTTCGACAAAATCTATGCTGCCACTAAGGGCCAACCGAAGGGAGTCGCCATTGGCGCACTGACCTCGGAGAACCGTGATAAGTACGTTGCATACCGTGCTCAGCTGCTGGCCGCTTCTCCTGCCAACAAGCAGGCTTTGGAAGACATTGAGGCATCCTCGTTTGTCATTTGCTTAGACGATGCCAAGCCTGTCACCAGAGAAGAGCGAGCCCATCAGTATTGGCACGGAGACGGCCAAAACCGTTACTATGATAAGCCTCTTCAGTTTATTGTCAACGACAACGGTACTGCAGGCTTTATTGGTGAACACTCCATGATGGATGGCACTCCCACCCATAGAATTAACGACTACATCAATGACTCCATTTTCAACAACAAGGTCAACTATGGCGCTCCCGCATCTGAGAACCGCGCTTTAGCTGACCCTGTCGAAGTCAAGTTCACTGTCAACGACGAGGTGGCAAGTGCAGTCAAGACTTCCACCGAGGACTTCAATAAAGTCATTGGAGAGCACGAGCTTTCTGTGTTTGCTTTCAAGGGCTACGGCAAGAACCTAATCAAAAAGTTCAAGGCCTCTCCCGACGCCTATGTGCAAATGCTCATACAGCTCGCATATTTTAAAAACTTTGGTGTTTGCCGTCCTACCTATGAATCTGCTGCCACGCGCCGATTCCAGCTGGGACGTACTGAGACCTGCCGCTCTGTGTCTATCGAGTCTGTCGAATTTGTCAAGACAATGGAGAACCCTTCGGCCACGCTGGAGGACAAGATTGCTGCTGGACGCAAAGCATTCACTGCTCATGTTAAGTATATCAGCGATGCTTCTGACGGTAAGGGCGTTGACCGTCACTTGTTTGGACTCAAGAAGTTACTCGACCCCAAGCAAGAGGTTCCTGCAATTTTCAAGGACCCTGTCTTTTCTTACTCCAGCTCTTGGTACCTTTCTACTTCCCAGCTGTCTTCGGAATATTTTGAAGGATACGGATGGTCTCAAGTCATTGACCAAGGATTTGGGCTTGCCTACATGATTAACAGCAACTCTATCCAGGTAAACATCGTCTCCAAGAAGCTTGGTGTCGAGCGTATGAGATACTTTTTGGAGGAGGCTGCTGAGGACATGGCCGCAGTGTTTTCAACTGAGCTTTCCAGTGTCCCGAAAATCTAGCTTCACTTCTTTTCATGTCAAACATATCCAGTATCATAGAATCATGATTAAATGAAGTTACTAGCATTAGTTTTATTCTGTCTCATTAATCGGGATCTAACATAGCGCTGACATAAGGTTCACGCGCACATATACACGCGAAATAAATTTGAATGAATAAACCTCTTAATTCATCAACCACTTTAGATCAGACCGACTAGCATCATAAGTAGATCTAGATATACACAGCCTCACGCACACAACAAATGAATCAACAAAGACAGCCGCCGCGGCGAGTAACGCGTCCCCCTCCAGGACAATCCACGAACACAAACACAAACGCGAATAGCACAAACTCACGGCAGGCTCCAAGACCTACTCGCCAGACAAGCATTGCGCGTGGGCAATCTGAACAGCATCACCAGTACCAAGGGCAAAGCGGCACTCATCGCATGGCTTCATCGTCCACCGTTGGCGCTTCCCACCTAGCTGGGATTTTATCTCATGGCGACGCTGACGGTCTCGAATCTGATCATCAATACTACTCGCAACCACCTCATCTCCAACAGTCAAGCAGCATGGGGCCCCCGACCATCCCCAGCACCTCCTCGTCTTCATCCTCTGCTTCAGCAGCAGCGGCCGCACGCCGCAACTACGCCGAAGAACTTGAAAAAACTGAACAATCCATTACTCTGGCGCTCCAAGAGATTGATCGCAACTTTGCACGCGCTCACAAAATCGTGGCTACATCAATCGTGCCCGTCATTGAACGTTACGGGCATGAGTCGCGGCGGGTATGGCAGGGGTCCGCTTTCTGGAAACAATTTCTGGAGGCCAGTGCCAATGTAAGCTTAAGCGGGTACGAAGAGCTTGCCGCGCCTATGGAAGAAGACGAGGGACTACAACAACAGCAAAATGAGAGGCAGATGGCTGATAACGGAGCTTACGGATATGGCTATGGTAACAACGAGCTTAATATGGATGAGGATGTAGCGCGGAGAGGCGGTACGCAGAAACAACCAATTCAGTACCCAGATGAGAGCACGTTGCAGCCGGAAGGGGACGATACAAGGATCAAGCTTGAGCCAGACACCACTACAACGACAATAGATGAAAATGAGAATGAGAATGGGAACAATGCCCAGAAAACATCGGGACAAAAGAGCACAGGCAGGCATGCTCATACTAGCAACGGTGGTCCAGCAGCAGTCAAGACTGAACGTCGTGGTAGTCAATCCGGGGGTGACCATAGCATGTTTGATGAGGACACATCGCTTGGTTTGCCTGACCCACCTTCAGCCACCACCCGCATCTTTACAAACCCTTCAAAAGATCTTTCCAACAGCAATGCCAACACAAACCCATTATATTTGTCCTCAGCGGCAGGCTTGGGCAGGATGCTTCCGCCTCGCACACCTGTACAACACCAACAGGATGCGTTTGATTTCAATTCCGTGGCGTCGTCGCCGTTCAATTCCAAGCTGGACATAATCCCGGCCGATTACCATGACTCGCCATCTGTGCATCGGGATTCAGCACCGACGACAGCAACCACACCGGCAGTGCTGAGACATAGGGTTCTGGACAAGAATTGGCGCATACAAATGACGCCAGGCCCATCAATGCCATCACAACAACATCAGGGAGGGGTTTCTGCATTGACTATCAAGCGCGAGGCAGGCAACAACTACGGTGGAGCAGGTGGGGTGGGGTTTACTCCACATAGGATTAGAGGATACACCCCGGCCACCGGTGCCAGCAAGTCTGGCAAACAGTCGTTTGCGGCCCGGTTTGATTCATCACCGCTCGACGGACTGGAGCCGCCCCAGCTACATGCTGATATTCAAATGTCCCCAACTCCTTCTAATAAATATGGAGCTACTACAGGGGGACTAGAAGGAAAATCAAAATCCAAAATGCAGAAACCCAAGCAAGCAAAGAATTCAGACACCGGTGCAACAAGTCATGGCATGAATACGGCTGGTTATGACAGTGATAATATAGGTACTGGTGCTAGTGCTGGTGTTGGCGCTGATTGTCAGCCTTTTATGACACCCAAAAAACAGACATCGCCAGCACCTACACTCGGTGGAGCAGGAGCGCAGCCCAAAACGCCCATTCAAAGATTTTATGCCTATACGAATGATCTCTCATTATCCGACGATGACGATACCTCATTCGGAGCTTCCAACCACCATATCAATAATAATAACGGCAATAACAACCATGATGACGATGATGAGATGGACACCACTATGAATACACCAATCCAGAACAGATATCCCACCTCAAACCCCCACCACATTGCACGTAATACAGCCCAGGACAACTCGTTCTTTGATGAAGACGATACATCCATGACCGCCAATTTTGGTCTCCCTGAAGGCATGTCACCGCCCGTGACTATGAACTTTACAGTACCGGCAAGTTTACTGCAACGAACGCCGGCGCGTGAGGCGGCACAGTCCATGGTTCAAGATATCTTGAGGGGAGCTGGAGCTGATGATATGGAGCTGGATTAATCTTGCTCTTTTTTAATAATACCATGTTTCTCTACTAAACTGACTTGATTATGAGCTACGGGTGTTTTTATACCCCATCACTAATCCACTACATAGCTATAGTATAATAGCACTACAATTTAGACAATTGCTGCCTAGTATTACTCTATAACTAAAAATATCTCTTTGTATTATTCTACTAGCAGTAAGCTTAACATAGATATCAATGGTATTCATCCTATAAAACATCTGCAAAAATCGTCGCATACTGTTCGATCATGAGCTGCATACCGTCGTTGCGAGCCTGCATGTCACGAAGCTCCACGCCGCCGTCTGTGTGCCGCACTACCGTGGGCGCAAAGCACACGGCAAGATTTCGCGACGTCATCAGATTCTGCTCGGAATACTGCGCTACTGTTGATAAATGTTTTATCAAAAACTTGAGGCAGTCCCGATAAGCTGGTGGCAGTGTTTTTATAACAAAGCGCACCTGCTCGATAGCTCTGCTCGGTTCGCTTACTTTGGCCGCCTCCACAAAACTATCGTACTGGTCAATGTGAATGAGTGAGGTGGGTAGATACCGCAAATATTGCTTGAGTGCGCTTGTCACACCTGAAATGTCTCCAGCCAAAACCTCGTCAAAATCAGCAGAATCAAAGGATTTCTCAAAAGCCTCTTCAATAGCAGAGATCTGGGACCGAGCTCCAGATTTACGGTAAATGCCTTCAAAAAACATTCCTCTCAACTCGACTTCCTTAATGCATCGCGTAACAATTAACGGGATATTAGTATTTTCCATCTGAATGCGCTTCTCAATAGGGTAGCCCATTAGAAAAGAGTCCGTTTTAGCGTCTGTCGCTCCCTTGAACCATCCATTACGCGGGTTTTTGGCTCCCCTTGTATTCACTTCCTTTACGGAATTGGTAAAACTCATGCCAGTGCTTGTGAGAGGAGCATAGTGCTCGGCAATGTGCACTGAATCTCCATTGTCAGCATATGGGCCTGCAGAAATGGGCGATAGTATTTCTTGCGCGAACACCTTATTAAAGCCCTTAACGCCCTTGACCACAGCAGCGCTCGGAAGTTTCCAAAATCGCCGTGCCATCTGCCGCTCTTTTTTGTCGTCACCACCATCCAATACTGTAACTAGGGGCTCGTCAGCTAGAGAGGACATGCCTGTAGACGTTGTATCTGTGCCGGAAAACAAGGCCGCTAGATTTTCAACTGACTTGTACTTTGTGGACTCTTTGCCCATGGCTTGTGATTTATTGCCGTACTTGTCTTCGATTTGACGAGTCAGTTCGTGGTGTAGATCCAAAATCTGATTGTTTCTCAAATTTAGGAATCCGATTTCTTCAATAGCACGGTCCCGGGTCTTGCTAAGGTCTATCGTCTCTTCAGTTAGCCTGTTGCGTCGGATAACCAAACTTTCAATCTCGGCCTGTAGAGAGCTCTTTATGCGAGCTACCTCCATGGTAAACTCGGTAACGATGTCCGAAGAAGAGTTTTGAAGACTGCCATTTCGTGAGCGAGCTTCCTCTAGCATGCGAAGCTCCAACTTAGTCACTTCGCCTTTTGCCTCGAGGCCAGCAATGGTTTTACGTTTTTCGAGGATATTAGAGTCAAGAGTCTGCACGTCTGGTTTTGTTAGTTCGTCCTTTTCGCGCAGTTGCCGTTCCAGTTCTGCAATTCGCTTTTTCGCATCTAGCAGCTCTCGACCTGATACGTCAAGTAATGGATTTGTAATAGAGTTCTCGAGGGTGAATGCTTCAAAATCAAACGTAGCAGGGTCTAGTCTGGTGTCGCTAGCAGAAGAGTCGTAGGTGTCATCTGGTCGATTTCCATTGTTCAGGCCATTGGGGAAATACGGATTGAACTCTGGTTCCGAAGGCTTAGTAGGAGGGAGTGGAATGTCAATATCTCTCGGATCGAGCTGTTTAGGTTTGGGTACATTTTCGGCAGCGCCAGGTCTCAGTTCTTCTTTTGAAGTCGACGGAATCACACGACGCGGCGATACTGACCTTAGTCGAGACCGTTCGGGAATAGGTTTTGTAAGCAAATCTGGGACGTCGACAAAAAGCTTGTCTTCTGATACGGGAGATATGGGTGACGGATCAAGGTACAGCCCAGTGCGCACAGAAGGGGATATTTGCAATTCTTCTAGAGGTAGAGAGGGAACCTCAAATTTCTGGGGTTTTTCTAGGTCCGAAGCAGAACTCGTGGAGCCACGGTGATGATCCCAGTCGTAGTAGGATATGGCGGGAGAAACAGAACTAGATTTGGGCAGACTTGACAGGCGCTTGGAGATGGAGCTCAATCTGCGTGTTTCTGTGAGGGTTGACGAGTTTCCATTTTGATATTTACTAGGATAGCTGTAGGCTGGGGACGATTGGGATATAGAGACTATTGGGGCTGAAACATCACGGCTGGCGTCATGGTCAACTGATGAGGAAACACTTCTGGATGGCGGTAGGGGACCCCCGCTGAGATTTTGAGAGCGCTGCACCAGGCTGCGTGTTAAAGAAGGGTCGAAGGGCGGCTGTTTCGAGGGTCTGGTTGGTGGAGATGCGGTGGACCCAGCTAGGGTGGATGACGCATTAGGGGCTGAAGAATGCAGAAGCGAGTTTGATGTCTGTACCTCTCCAGGAGGAAGAGAAGGAAGCAGTTTATTTTTAAAGGATTCTGACGCTTTTCTCGAATGATTGGTATTGTCGTAGGACTGGGATCTAGACACGGAAGGCGAATTAGTGTAGTCCGTAGAGTTTCGCTTTTTGATAGAAGAGGTAGAGAAATTTCTCTTCTTGCGAGCCAGAAGGGTTTCGTGGCAGCTCATGCAGAATATGCCTTGCGATGTTCTTGCGTACTGTAGGTCGTCAATTTTCTTTTTGCAGTTTCGACAACGAAAGCAAGACGAACAAAACGCCTGGTCGCCAGTCAAAATGGCGAGGTCTTCAATTTTGTTATGGCAGACATCACAATGGAAGGAGCAGTTGCTGCAGATAAGTAAACCGTTTCCTTGAACAAGCAAATTGGTATCACAATCCAGCTGTGAATTGCAGGACGAGCATCTAAAACCTGGGCAAGTTAGTGGTTGGAAACAATGTAGAGCATGAAGTCCTTACAGTCAACGTGCCATCGATCGCCACCTGCGGGTATTGTGTTAGTATTTGTCTAAAGTGCATGTATTGGCGAGTAAAAAACATACCTAGCTCATAAGCCCTGCCATCTTCAAGGACCTAAGTTTGGAGTCAGAGACGAATCATTGGGGGTCGACAGACAGAAACATACGAGATTGCAGTTTTTGCATTTGTGGATCTCATCGTCGTAGTCCATTGATGTAGGAGAGTCCTGACCAGACATTGTGCTGTTATTGGTGGTGAAGAGAAAAAGCGAGCTTCAGAGTGCAAATAGCCGAACAAGAAAAAATTACGAGCGGCGTGCCATAGGAATCAATGAGTCGAGTGCAAGCGATAGAAATTTACGGCAGCAACACCAACACCAGTTCAGCAGAAGCAGAGAGTCGAGGGCTATGCTGGAAACAAGCTACGGGTGGAAATGGAGGGAAGAAAGGTGCAAGGGGATAAAGCTGGTGGTAATAAAGTGAAGATTTCGTGAACAAACGAGAAAAGTAGAAGAGCACAAAAGGTTTGTGGTGAGTTTCATGATTATTGGAGAGGCCAGAACAGAAAAAGCTGAAAAGCGTAAAGCGCGACATTAAAGTTGTGCGATTTCATTTACGCATAGTAACGGCAAGCTTGCAGCTGACTCAGCGTTGGACTTGCCCAAACTGCTCTGAATCACAAACTCTGACACGAAGCTTGAACAAACAAGCAGAATCGAAGCTTTGGAGATTAGAATTAAAATTAAGAACCGTAAAAGAAAATCTGTCAGATAGTGAATGTTTTTTGTCTAAATAATGAATAAAAGCAGAATTGTTATTTGCCGGAAGTGAACTATATCTTTTCAGCTTCAGCTTCGAGTTCCTTGGACTCGGCATCTGATGACTGCTGCTGAAAGACGACTTTTTCTACCGCGCCATCATCTTCATCGAGCGTGCTTTTTGGGCCTTCAAACCACTTGCGCGCAAACAAAAAGTAGTAGACGAGGCTTCCAACCCACACAAACCCGTTGATGACAACTGTATAGTTCATTGAAGACGGGGTGGGATCGGGGCCAGATAAAGGAAACATGGCCAAGACCCCAATCACGAAAAAGAGGTAAATTGAAGCAATGAACCCAATGATGCGGGACGTCAAGCGACTGCCGAGACTAAATGGTCCTGGTTTTAGCTCGCCGGTGTTGAAGACAGCGCGGGCAAAAATAGGCAAAACCCATGCGAGGGCTACCGATGCAGCAGAAAGCGAAAATAGCGCTTGTGTAGCAGCAGAGTCAATCAGCGACAAGAGACCAATCACTAATGCACAAGCACACATGAACCACACGGCACGGAGAGGAACACCAAGTCTGGTATTGACAACACGGATAATGGAGGAAAATGGAAGAGCGCCGTCACGGGAAAAGGCCCAGCACTGGCGACTGCCAGCAATAACTACTGAGAGTCCCATGAACCACTGGATAACAAATAAAACGGACATCATACCTATGGCCCATCTTCTTCCGAGAACATCGAGATATATTTGAGCCATGGGCTGACCGGTTGCACTAGAAAGTGTGGCAGCAACATCGGTGCTCATAGTGGCTGCAATAACAGCGTTCAGGATAAACCCGAAAAATGCACAGGAAACGATAGATGCGATAATTCCAAATGGTACAGCTACAGGAGCATTTGAAGCCTCCTCCGACATGTGGACACAAGAGTCAAATGCGCTGATGGTCCAAATAGCAGACAGCCAAGAGAGAATAAAAGCCCAGCCCTTGGGCCATTTGGTCAAATTATCCATAGTTCCAAACACGTAAGATCCAGGATTAAGGTTTTCGGTACCTTTACCAACAGGAAGGGCAATGCAAGTAACGATAACGACTGTCATGTTGAGAGTTATACACAGCAGCTGCAGCTTGCTAACAATTTTTGTGGCTACTGCACCTACGACAGCATGACTGGCGATTGTTGCAACATAGACACCATAAGTATGGTATTTTGTAGGAGAGAACGAACCGTTTGACGCAATGCCAACAACGGCTAGAAGCATTGTAGAAAATCCATAGTCAATTGCGCAGATACCGCCAATGAGTCCAAGAGTGTTAGCATAACCTGCCAAAAAACATAAAGGTTTGCGAATAGATTTAGGGTAGAATTTGAACGTCCACCAGTAGAGGCCACCACTGGTGGGCAAAGCAGAACCCATTTCTGCCATGGATAGACCCACGAGAAGAATGAAAAAGGTGGGAATAAGCCAACCCCAAGTCAAACCTACGGGGCCAGCCGGTAGAGAAAAACTTAGAGTTGAAGTGATAGAGGGTAGCAAACTCATGATACTAAAGCCAATGCCAAAGACTTCCATGATGCTGAAATTTCGTTTTAACTCTTGCTTGTAGCCCATGCTAGCCAGAAGCTCAGCATCTTTGTCGCCATGTATCGAGTTGCGTTCCAGTTTATCAGAGCTATGCGTATCACTGCTCATTTTTGTATGGTGATTTTTAACAGAATAATAAGGAATAAAGTCAATGGAAATGGAAAAGGGGTGTTATTTATAACGGCTGGCAAGTACCTAAGTATCCAAATCAAGCTGATGCAAGACTCAGAAGTATTTGTGAAAACGCCTTTTGAGTTCAAATCAAAAGCACAGAGAATTTTTATCCCGGCATGACTGCGATTCCAGCAGGGATCCACCGCAATAGCTACAGAATAAATCCATTTTGAACGCCACGATGCACAAGGAAAAGGCTTGATTGCTGGATTGGAGGGCACAATGTATTATTATGTTTAGAGGTACTGATATTTGTGCCTTGAATTTCAATAAATGCTGCAAGCGGAATAGACTCCAACGGTACGGTCGTTGACGCTTGCAGAAAAAGTCCCTTTTAAATATGCCCACAAGGTTAATTTATTCCGGGACGCGGGCACAGTTCTGAAAAAGGCAATATTCCGCCTTTTATCTGCACGGCTACGGAAAACTCGTACTTGAGTTTTTCGAATATTGACACTTGACGGCATTGCTAAAGGTTTTGTCTCGCCCATAAGGTGAGTTCACTTTGAAGGCCCAAGCTTGCCTTGTAGGATTTGGAGTCGCTATTGAGTTGTGCAGATTCCGGCTCAAAAAACAGGAAAAAGACATGATTTTGAGGTCAGTTACATGAGGCAGCAATTTCAAATTCCAAAATTGTGCAAATACATGAGATTTC
Source organism: Geotrichum aggregatum (assembly GCA_030564925.1). Taxonomy (NCBI): domain Eukaryota; kingdom Fungi; phylum Ascomycota; class Dipodascomycetes; order Dipodascales; family Dipodascaceae; genus Geotrichum; species Geotrichum aggregatum. Next base: position 43,228 of record JAJMAH010000055.1, on the reverse strand, counting down.
ACCTTTTTCGCCGCGGCCAGACAGCGAGCTGCGTGCAGGTCTGAAGCAGGAATCATCCATATATGGAAAAATTTTCAGATGTAACGATGGTAGGCATTCGACTTGGAAGCACAGTTCACCGAAATCATAGACCAAATGGAGACAAATGTGAGACTGAGAGCCCAAGCTCGTGTAGTACTAAATAGAGTACTCAGTGAAGTACCCGCGTCTTCCGCGCCGCTTGTTTATAGTCTATAGGTGTGTGATAAGTGGTAGTTTACGGAGATTGATTTGTCCTGGGCCTGTAGGTTCAATCTTTAGAGAAAAAAGCACTACTCATGGAATTGAGCTGATTGAGAGAATGCAGGGTAGCTCAGCGTAATAGTAAATGCATTGTTTGGACCACGAGCTGTCATGAGCAGATGTAGTACTGGTAGACATAATTCATGGGCTACAAAAATAGGTCGAGACCAACAATAATTTACAAGAGTGTGGGCCATGGAAAGCATGTACAGCGGAGTCCATGATACAAACGAGCGTGGTGCATACAGTACATCTTTGAGCGCAAGATATTGCAATAGGCTTTGAATATGAGACCAATATCAATCAAGCTCTGGCATCTAAGCGAGGTTCATGTCTTGCCAGGTACAACAAGGAGCAAGTTTCTTCTAAATTATGTTGAATTATGTAGACCTACTATACACCGTAAAACGCATGCTAAAGCTCGCTTAAATCTTGGCGGAACCCATTAGATTGACTTAGCTTGGCTAGCGCTTGACTTGAATTTGGTTCTCAAACGAGAAACACCTGAGACATCAAGTAGACAAACTGTTCAGGTTCAAGGCTTGATCTTCCAAAAGCTTTGAAGCAGACAGCAGAACTGTTTAGCAATGTCGGCGTGGCCATTCACGTGCATAGCCAATCAGTCTAATTTAACGATGTCAACAAGGTCACCAAGCTTCAATTAGACTATACAATCAACAAGAAAAGAAAAAGGTAACTTCATGCACTTCAGTCCACTCCATCAACCTAATTTGAGTGTGCAAATTGAACTGAAAAATGCTCAAATGCTCAAATGCTCAAATGCTCAAATGTTTAACTTTGACATGAACAAGCAGCAGGATCGATTCAGAGCTTTTTAAGAGCCTCAGCATGGAAACCGAAAAAAACTTACTTCGATCTTTTTGCATGCCTATGACCAGCCTTTTGGTGCTTGAAATGGTGAACAGTCTAGCTTGGTTACGTGATTTTACATAGACTGGTCAGTGACCGTCAGTCGAAGTTTAGGAGAAGGTGAACGTTGCTCAAAGAAAGATCGATACACAGTATTTAAGGCTTGGTCTTCCCAATTGCAAGTGGTGTGTATTCTATTCACCCGTTATGGAAGCACTACTGATTCAAGAATTTACAACCAGTGTGCTATATCTTTCTCTGCTTCATCAATCTTGCGTACTATAGAAGTCTACGAATTCTCTATACATGATGCACGAATGGCGCACAGGCTAAAGACACCGACTGAAGGCAAAAAATCATTTGTCTGCTTCTCCCTAAAGAAGCAGGCCAGGCTCAAAACCCCACTGACTATAGTCATAGCTCACCTACTGGTACATGGCGCCGCTATAATTACTTTTATCACTTGTCGATATCCACCAGTAGGTATCGTCGAAAAATGAACATCACTCCTCGAGTCCGAACCCTCATCTTTCACCGACAAACCCAGCTTGCGCCGCGCGGAACTCACCATTCATTGCTCTCGGCAAGACATTCAAATTGCTGACACTGCCATGTGGTGGCCGCTGAATAGGTTATTGCGGAGAATAAGAGCTCCTGAAAACCCAAGGATTAGGTCGACCAGGTGTGTAATATTTTTCACGCTCAAGACAGCGCTGAGGCGATTGTTACTGAGGGTGCCCTGCAGGCTGGTATAGCTGAGGCTAAAATCATGTTCTACCGGTATAGTCACAAACACACACTACACACAGGGAAGAGGTCATTTCAATCGATACAAAGGTCAACACGCTGCTTCTTTCAAATCTCCACGATTACGCAAACGGGGGCTCCGAACACAGGGGGAACTGTTTGAGACAACTAGATTTTGGCGGCAACCTCGCTCTCGCTACAGCTACGCATGCGGTCTACATTTAGCTCGCATCCAATTGCAAGGCCGCGCGCCACTTGAGCGACAGCAACAAAATCATTAATGAGAAGAAAAAGCATGTTTTGCGGCCCATAACTCAGCACTGTTTCCAACATTGAAAACCGTGCGTGTAGCATCCAGTAACAAACTCCAATTCTAGCGCTGTCGTTTCCGACAAAGATTCTAGACGAATGCTTGAGCAAGTGGCACTCTTAAGACATGGACGGCAAGCTCTCTATGTCGCCAAGAACTCAAATGAAGTCCACTCCTACTACTCCTGCTCATCCTTCTCTATCAATGCTATACAATTGATAACTTTCCACAGCTTCCCATTTGTCAACACTATTATCAAGTGCTCGCGGTCATTGCATATCTGATTGTCTAGGGCCTCTGTCCTAACGACCGTGCACAGCACAGGAGATGAAAGTTTTAGTTAAACTGACAACCAGCAGGAACTGTCATCTAGACTATTCACGACCATGAAAACCTTAAAGCGCCGTCTTCCACACTTTTGCACGGCTAACGCAGCAACTGCTTAGTAGTCGCGTTCGATAACGGGTACAAACGGTCGGTTGACTGCCACCGGGGCATTTCCACGACGGGCGCTGTGCCCATCCCTTCGTGCCTATCCTCACGCGCGTCTCGATGCTGCGGCAAGTCTACGTGCTGACTGACCCTTATCTGCGGCGCGGCCGCCTGGCAGTAGCACAAGACAATTGCAGTCCTTACAAATCAGAGCGTGCGGCAGCCTTTTATCAGGAAATACCCCTAGTACCGCCTTTTTCGCGCATTCCGCAGGACTGCGATAATGCCTGGCTGACACTTCTTTTTGTACGGTACGCTCATGACTGTTGAAGCGATTGCTATCTCAAACAAAGGTTCGTCATTGCCTTTAAGCCGTATAGATCTGTCGACCATCACGTATTGCGTTTCGATATCGCCAAAGTCGAGATTGGCTAATTGGCCCAACGGTGCAAGAACACCCAATTCCTGTGTTAGTCATTTTCCTCGTGAAGGGCAACAACCTGTGAATGAACGAGCCCAGAGACTATCTTCTCATGAGTAAAAGCCAAAGTGAGCTTATGAGAACCGCGTATACAAGCTCAAAGCTTTACAGTAGCGTTATTAAAAACAATATCAATATTTACGCACATCCCTGAATTGCATTGAAGTGTTTTGCTGTCAACTTTGAGTTTTTGATTTTTTTTTTCGTTTTTCAATTTTCTATGGGAGGTGGTGGGATCTTTTTTCTCATTAATCTTTGAATTCCATTTGAAATCCATCTTCACCACCTCGGAAAGCTACTCAACGACTCTATAGACTTGCAAAAGCATTATTTGCCACCACTAATCACCACTTCAAGCAGCCACAGTTGGAAACAACCTGCTATTTTTTTCAACGCTTTTAGCCTCTCGTTGTGCGCGTTTATAAGATTTTTTCAAACCACCTTTCATTTTCACCAGGTGTTTCTCGGACACACTATTAATCCATAGCTGCTGACACACACTACATTTTAAACCATGGGTATGCCGTTGAAAAAGCACTCTTCTTTGTCTGAATTGGCTGGAATCCAATGCGCTAACTACTTTTTTTTTCAGGAAACGTTCTGGGCAGAGTCTTTTCCTCGCTATGGGGCGGTGATAAAGAGATTCGTATTTTGATTTTGGGCCTTGACGGTGCTGGCAAAACCACTCTTTTGTACAAACTACAGGTATGCAGGCATTAGACACTTGAGCTGAGCTGAGATCTAACAACTTCTTCTTTAGCTTGGCGAAGTTGTATCTACAGTTCCTAGTAAGTTTACCACGCTGAGATCATGAATATTGTAATAGCATACTGACGTTATTAGCTATTGGATTCAATGTAGAAACATTGGCATACAAAAACCTCAAACTGAACGTTTGGGTAAGTCTTTTCAACAAGCTTAAGATGGATCGTACTCTTCTGCTAACATCACACAGGATATTGGTGGTCAAACGTCGATCCGACCTTACTGGCGCTGCTACTATGCCAACGCCAAAGCCGTGATTTTCGTCGTGGACTCTACAGACGTGGACCGTATTGCCACATGTACAGAGGAGCTTCACACGATGCTCAAAGAGGATGAGCTGAAGGACGCAGCGCTGCTCGTGTTTGCAAACAAACAGGACCAGCCGGGAGCGTTGTCGGCGTCGGAGGTCTCTCAGGCACTGAAGCTGGTAGACATGAAGGACCGGAGTTGGAGCATAATGGCGTGCAGCGCGATCAGGGGTGATGGATTGAATGAAGGCCTAGACTGGCTTGCAGATGTGATAAAGGAGGAGCACATGTAGCCCTGTGTAATAGTGAAGAGAATTGGATTATTTTGAGATTTATCAATTTTTGTCGTAGGAAGCACAAGGTCAATTGAAAAGAGACTCTGAGTACAAATTCATGAAGTTTGTAGAGATGACAAATGTACAATTGGAGATGTCAGTGGTAGCTATATCGGTTAGGAGATAGATATAGTAAGGGTCCAAACGAGTCTTTACACAAAAATTACAATTGAGTCGCTACGTATACTCTATACCGGTAACGCTTGCCAGCAAATAACATTGGTAATGATTCATTCTGCTACCGGTAGAAGAGAATTAGTTTACCAATGTATGGTTAAGTGTTGGGCAGCACAATTGCAAGATCTGCCGATACTATTGCATCTTGCACTAAGGAGCCTACATGGCCGACGATGTCGGGGTTCGGATGGATTCTTCAGTAAACAAACGGACTTTGGGGGCACCAATTGGGGGCACTCAGCAAACTGTAGACCCCCCAACATCACGGCCCGGAATACGGCTAGACGAGGCTGGTCCTGGTAGTAGGTAGGCTTATCGCCGAGGCAAAATAAAAATATAAAAGGGCCGACAAAAACGAGGCTCAGCACAGCACTACACACCAGCCGGGACGTCGGGACAGGAACCGAAAAGAAAAAAGTGGAAAAACTAGATGCCAAAAATTCATAGAACGGAATTATCAATGTATGAAGTGGAAAAATAGGTTCCCAAAACACGAAAATAAAACGGGGAATGCTATGAAAGGGTCAAGTTGCACATTTTTGAAGTTGGCAAGTACTCTTTAGAATGGACTATAGAGCCGACTATACTGGTAGAGAATGTCCATACTGAAGTTGTTCGAGTTCTAGGGCCTGAACACCGTGAGCTTGGAATAGCACTGTGATTGCAAGCCCTAGTCATGCGGGTAAGAGATGCGGTGGAGCATGCGTTCGGCATACTGCGAAAAATCGCCGTCTACTAGCCTCGGGCCACGAAATAGAGGTAAAGGAGGAGAGCGTTTCGCACTTACGCGGTATTTGTACCGATTTGAAGAAGCGTCCCCGTATATACTCGGATAGCACCAGCAACGTTTCTATCACAGATGTTACAGCGTCAGCTGCTGGAATATCGATGTTTTAATTTTGTGATTGAAATCTAATCTTCTAATTATAACAGTCCATGATAAAGATTGGGTCTGCTTCCTACTGGTGGACTATTGCGATGCCACAGCTTACAAGGTTTTGCAATAGAGCAACACTCCCAAGAAACGGAACGGGTAAAAAAAAATAGAAAGCCGTTTCAACTCTCTGAATTTGCTTGTTGTGACCGGTACAGTAAGTGACATACTGTACTGGATACCGGCAGTCTCTATACGGTTCACTTCAGCCCCATCTACAACTCAAAATCATGGAGCGTAAGAATCTTAGCATCGATATCTCAGCATCTTTTTGTCGGTCTGATCATGCTTGGCAGGGCCTCCGAGATGAGATGGTCGACCTTTAGCAGCTGTGGCTGGTTGGAGCTGACTCTGTGCTCATCCGAAGCTGATCTGATCTGAAGTCGATCTGATGAAGCTCGTTTTGTGCTACGGTTAGCTAGCTAGCTAGCTATAGGTAGACATAAGTAGACAGATTAGATATAGTTTCGAATGACTTTGTGTCACGAAGTGATGCAGCATAATATCTAACCAAATTAATTAATGTCACCTTTCTAGAGCTTCTTTTAACCATGTTTTGGTTTACGAGAAAAGTTTTAGAGTAATGATTTATTATTGGTGCGTCAGACCACCGATCACTAATCAAAGTAGTCGCAAAAAAAACCTTAGTCAGTGCTTTTCTCAACGCGGTACGGCCCTTATAACTGCCGTGGAATTTTGGCGGGCTAAGCAACGTGTGCTCAAGCGGTACCCTTAAGCTTGTCTTCCAACTATAGCTTGCATGCAAAATACCAGTCATCTGAATTACGAACACCGGGGGACCCCTTAAGCTTACCCGAGCTCTAGCCCGGTAGACCAGTCACAGCATCATCACTCGGAAAGCTGGATTTAAATCCATTCCAGCTTCCCCTTGTTTTCCATATCATTCTGTATCACTCTGTATCATTCTGCCTCATTATACCCGTCTTTAAACATGCCTGCATGATTGTCCATCTCGTACAATCGTATATGATAGAGATTTGCTGGGCAGCTTACCGCTTTCTGAATCCGTGAGGCCGAGTCAACCTTCATCGACTGATCACTGGCATATCTAGCTCACTATGTAGGCTACCTTCTAGGCCCTACGCAGAATTTCTTGGAAATTTATAGAAATTATATACGGTCGACAGAACGAAGTGCCAGCCGTACGCTATACCCATTTAGGTCCGTATCCAGTACAATGCTATAATATTATACCCCAGCCCTATCTCTGCGAAGATCTAATTTAAAAAATAAATTCAAAAAAAAGAAACACGGCGAGGGTACAGTTTGTTTTCGAACACGCTCATGGGTATAAGGTTTCTGTGGTTACTATAGTTGTTACTATGGTTACGAAAAAAGTTGAAAGCTTCACGCCTGTGTTTCTGTGGTTGCATTTGGTTCTGATAGGGCTCTGACCACATGCATTTCCAATTAGGCAAGTCTGATCGGACCTCGGGATTTATAATCGCCGATGCCACGTCTTGGCTTTTCAACGCTGCCTCAGCCGCTCTACCCAAAAGCGCAATTGTCTGTTTTTCTTGGGTTGCGGTCGCTTGAAGTAGTCACATACCGCACGTAATGCTCCTGAAACGGGTCCATAATTTTTTGCTATTTATTTGTGCCCTGATTTAATAATTAATGTCGCTTATTAACCAAACAATAACCATATATTGACCTTCTTGCCTAGCAACTTTGCGCAGTCGACGGAATATTACGTTTGCTAACTCCGTGATTGCCAAGTACGGCTCAGCTATTTAATATGTTTGACTTCCACCTTTTCCTTGTTTTTTTTTCTTGTTTTTTTTTTCTTCATTGACTCAATCCCAACATCATCAACATACCCAGCATTGATCCTATGACGGCCCCAGCTAATATGGAACAGTCAGAGAAGTCATTCTCGTCTGAGAGCAACGCTAACCCCAATGTAGTGTCCAATCAAGAAAATGCTCTTCAAAAGAAAGGGTCTCGCGAATCTTACGAGGCACCTGCGCAGTACTATCAAGATGAAGAAGCACAAACCAACCAACTGAGTCGTGCGAACTCAACGGTAGAGTCTATCGCTGAGCAAGACAACATTTCTCGCATTCTTTCTGGGCGTCGCACAAACACAAATAAGCCCATCCCTCTCATGGGAGGTGGAAAGGACTACCCTCCAGTTATTGGTGAAGCGGCACCCTACCAAGTCGACTTTGATGGTCCTGATGACCCTAGACATCCCCACAACTGGCCTCTCAGAAGAAAGATGATTCTCTGCACTGGTCTTGGTTTCGCAACTCTATGCATTGCTTGGGGTTCTTCAATTTTCTCATCAGCCGTTCCCTTTGTTGCTGCAAAATATCATGTTGCCCAAGTTGTCTCTATTCTTGGAATTTCACTTTACGTAATGGGATTCGCCTCGGGTCCTGTCATCTGGTCTCCCTTGTCTGAAATCTACGGCCGCAAGATGCCTGTCATGGTCAGTTTGTTTATGTTTACTTGTTTTACGTTTGCTTGCGCTACTTCCAAAGACCTGCACACCCTTCTTTTGTGCAGATTTTTTGCAGGCTTCACTGGGTCCGCCCCTCTTACTGTTGCCGCTGCTGCGTTTGCAGACATGTTTGGTAATGCCACTAGAGGTATCGCTATGACTGTTTTTGCCGGTTGTGTTTTCTGTGGTCCTCTTATTGCCCCCGTTGTATCTGGTTTCATTTGTGAATCTTACTTAGGATGGCGATGGACTTTGTACATTACTGGAATTATGGGCGCTGCGTGCTTTGTGTACCTTATCTTTACTTTTGAAGAGACATACCATCCCATCATTCTAGTGGCTAAGGCTCGCGAGATCAGAGAGCGCACAGGTAACTGGGCTGTATTTGCTTCTCACGAGCATGTGGAGCTAGACATCAACAGCATTGTTAAGAACAATCTCACTCGTCCCTTGGAGATGCTTGTTACAGAGCCCATCATCCTACTCCTTTCAATTTACACTGCTTTTATCTACGGTATTCTCTACCTCTTCCTTGAGGCGTACCCGATTGTGTTTTATGAAGGATATGGCATGGCTCTTGGAGTGTCCATGCTTCCCTATTTGGGGCTTATTCTCGGTCAGCTCATTAGTATGATGTCTATGGTCCTCTACTTTGAGCCTCGCTATGACGTAATTATCAAGGCTAATGGAGGCAAGCCTGTACCTGAGGCTCGTCTGCCACCTATGATCCTCGGAGGAATTCTTTTCCCTCTTGGTCTTTTGTGGTTCTCATGGTCAGGAAACTACCCCGACAAGGTGCACTGGATATGTCCTACTTTGTCTGGAATATTCACTGGCTACGGCTTGCTGGCCATTTTCTTGCCTTGCATCAACTACATTGTAGACAGTTACTTATTTTTCGCTGCCTCTGCTCTTGCTGGCAACACCTTCTTGCGATCTAGTTTTGGTGCAGCTTTCCCTCTGTTTGCAGGATTTATGTTCCACGGTATGGGCACCAACTGGGCTGGTTTACTTTTGGGTCTGTTTGGTCTGGCGCTGGTTCCAGTTCCGATTCTGTTCATGAAGTTCGGTAAGCGGATCCGAAGCCGAAGCAAGTATGCTTTTGTGTTGTAAGCATCTTTTGCTACTGTCCATTCACCATTTGTTATTTGCCTTGCCTGTCTCGGTTGTCCATCTCATTCGCCTGTTTGTTTGTTGCATGATCTAGTCTCCCTCGTCTTTTTTTTGATATCGCTTCAAACCGATTCACAATTATTTATTTATTTTCAAGCAGTCAGAGAGAGTCAGCGAGGCAGCTTTGCGACTGCGACGATCGAACGTGGAGTTCGAGCAAAAAGACAAGCTTCAATTTTTCCAACCAGAGCAATAACCTCACCATAATATCATCCAAAAATACACATGTGAAAAAAACCGACATTTTTTAATTATTTAGCTAGACGCGATCATAGTCACTTCATCATGATTATGATATCGTGTTCGCGCTACTCCACTCAAGTCTCTTTTTTTATATAATATAGCCATAATTGTCTCAATCGCAAGTTGATTTATTTTATGTGTCTTTTTCTTCTCTAAGTTTTCACGGTCCTGCCAAATTGGAGCCAGAATGACTGGGAGTTCATGATTTCAGTCTTTAGCTATGCCTAAGCTCTGATGTTCAAACCCATGTAAATTATGCTGTCGTTTTATATTTCAGTACGCTGACATCATATCGACACCACATTGACAAAGTTGAGTGGGGACCCAGTTCAACGTTCTCACCCTTCGCAACTTAAATGCCACGAGACGCAGTCTTCCCAGGCGCCAGTACAAAGTCCACGCGTAGCTTTTTTCCAACCTTTTTCCAGAGCCTTACTGTTGTAGTCTACGGTATACTTTTTATGAAGCTCCAACCTCCTACGGCATCCGTCCACTACCATCACCACCACTGCTGCTGCTCTTGCCAGTCTCTCTTGAGTTTTTGATCAAGCCCTTGGAATGCGTGCGTGTCCCATGATTCCGGAGTAAGTCTTATCTGAAAAATTATGAAAAATTAGGAATAGGTTCAACGTCTCTAACCACGAATTATACCCTCAGAATCCTGGAAACAGACCTTGGCGAGTCCGTCGTGGCCCGCACAAATAGTTTGCCGTTTCTTAGAAACTTGGGCGTGCCCGATCTAGTACATCTTGCCAAATCAGAAAGTAGCACATACTCTGGGTCTGGCCCTGGGCCCGTTGCAGGCAAGGCCTTCGAGGGCGAGAAACTGGTTGTAGGAAACTACTTTTACGTGACGGGCGTCGACAATTCGAGTGCAGCAAGTGTGGCTGCGTACCTGAACGACCTGATCAATATATCAACTCGGCAGCAGCTAGATTACTCCTCGTCGCAAATGCAGGACGTCTCGATACTGGGTCAGACAGCGGCAGCAACAGCAGCTTGGCTGTTTGGCTGGAACCAACTGCCGCAACAAGTTTATATGGGCGTTTACTGCACGTACAACGCCTTCTCTAAAACAGACCTGAGAGTTATGTTTCGAATTCCAGGGTCGGTGGAGGCTTATACAGTAGACGAAGAGGGCAATAAATGGACTTTGGCAGAGTCTGCTGCCAGCGATCGCGAATGGCGCCAGGCTTGGCTGAGTTCAATACTTCGCGCGCTACTATTTGATGACCTTTTCGACAGCAGACAGGAACACGACCGCCCACGATACTGGTGTAGACTGAACCCCGTGGATCAAATCTTGGATCCGCGCGCCCAGCACTTGTTTTTCACCGTGTTTCAGGAAAGTTTCTGGTCCGGACCCAGCTTGGGCCTTTCCCCGCCTGCCGCGAGCAATCAGAATCTCATGACCCAGCCTACCCTGGCTTGCAACAATCTTGTAGAAGGGTTTCTAAAATTCGTCCTTCTCATAGAAAACTCATTTGGGCTAGCGGTAGCCTCTCTTGACAGGCTTTTAGAGACTGCACAACTGCTAGAAGATCCAGTTCCATCTAAAACAGCCATCTTGACCATCAAAGCCAGACTGCTTTTGCAAACTAATAACGAGGTGCAAGCTGTTCGCGTCATGTGCGAAGCGCTCGATGGCACTTCGAAGCTCAGCTGTGCTTCTTACATGCTTGATTTGCAGGCCAGATACTGCATGTCCAAGGGAAAGCCTTCATGGGCTCTAGCGTGTGCCGTGAAAGCTGTCAAGTGCGAGCCCACCGAGTTCAAAGGCTGGTCCACACTCGTTGAGGTGTACACACAAATGGAAGACTATGTAATGGCTTTGGTCACATTGAACGCGTGTCCAGTCGATTCGAGGGCGGCAATATCCAATACTATCGATTTCCCAGCAGTTCCGCTACCGAAAAATGAGCAGTATCCGATCCCCAATAAAGGCGTTTTGGAGGAAATCTGGAACGCACCTCCTCATGAAGCGGTTCCTTTGCCTGGTCCCAATCTGACTGGGCTATACCTAGCTGCATATAGCCTTTTAACAGGTATAGTGCACCGCGTGGGGTGGGACGACCTGTTGCAATACCGCTCGCGCGCATTCATCATGGAAGACGAGTACCAAGAATTAAACAAACTCCATACATCAATGTCGTCGACATCCCCCCCACACACAAAGTCCAAGGTGTTTACCACCGCTCCAGACCAACTGCAGCCTAAACTCTCCAAACGGTTGTGCGAACGCTGGCTCGACGACCTTTTCATGCTTCTGTACGAGGACCTGCGGGTGTACACGCTGTGGCGCGCCGAGCGCCTTTACTATCAAGCGCAGAATCTGGCCGAACCCACCAAGACGAGCGGTGAATGGGAAGCGTTGGGGTTGGTTGCGCTGCGACTGCATTATGAGGACGAGGCGGCCGAGGCGTTCCGGAACTCGTTAGAAGTGAAGTTCTCTGCGCGCGTGGCGTGGCATTTGTTGGAGTATTACGATGGGCGACGAGATGATAAAAATAGTACCGACAGCAAGGGCAGTCAAGGAAGTAACTACGGCTACGGCACAGGAAGCCACGACTACAACAAAAGTCATACATACAGCACTGGCAACAACTTAGAAAGCAAGAGTAGCTTCACAAGTGACCACGACTACCCACAACAGCTTCTAGACATGATTGTAAAATTGACAGCCCACAATTTTCGATGGTATAATTCATTCTCGACACAACTAATGATGGCGCTGAAACGGCTAGTGGGTGTATCAGGTATCATGAGAGTCGCGAGTAGTGTTCATGCGCGGTATGGGTCGCTGGAGGGTGTGACGGATGGCGGCGTCAATGGTTGGGTTGGCGATCAGAGAGGTCGGGGCCAGGGAACGACCATTGTGGATTTGATGGCGGGCACGTTGACGTTGTTGAAAGAGATGAGTGCAGAAGGTACTGAAGAATGATAAGCCATGTTGCAGATATTGATCATGATACGTATACCTAGCTCGCTTTCGCATGTAATGTCCTCAGCTTCTGTGAAGATGAGTCGAGAATTCAATGATAATTGTAAATATGAAAAATAATAAAAAGGTGTTTTCAGCCGCGCTTGGAGCAGATGCTATAAGCGCTTATGTCATACGACAGCTGTAAATTTTCAGATTTGAAGTTATAATCTTTTTCAATTTGTTTTATTTGATTTCTTGATCTTCTGAGAGAGGGAACAGAATGCTAACCGAAATGACGACGGCTGATTCAGTTTCACCAAAGCTGGAAGTAGCAGAAAATGACATTGACATAATTGCCAAGGGTCTATGTGTAGAATGTGGTGACCAGCCTGCCGAGAAAGAATGTGTCGACTGTGACGAAGAATTCTGTTCGGTGTGTTTCGACTACTTGCACCGCACGGGGACAAGAAAAGAGCATGCGACGGTGGTTTTGAATACTAAGGGGACTTTAGGGGCTACCTTGGATGAAGGCGAAAACAAAAAGGAAAACGCTAAAGGAAAAGGGGATGTTAGTATGTCAAATACTCCCGAAGCAGAAGCAGCAGAAGCAGAAGCAGAAGAAGAAGGAGAAGAAGTGACGCACCTGCCTACAGCAGCACTCATCGCAGATGATATCGATAGTGCGTCCAAAGAAATTCAGGCTACGCGCGGTGACAAACCGTCTGGCGCAACGTCCGTGGTCGACTCTAGCGAACTGCTTAGTCGAATTACCAAACAGTGCAGATATATTCCGTTACGTCTCACGGCCGAAGAGCGCAAACTACTCAAACTACTCGAAGCCGCTCTCAACGTCAGCGAGTACACGGACAAAGTGGATATTCTGTCATACACAGCCAAGTCGAAACGAATCGTAGCTCAGCTGAAAGAAATGTGCTCGATTTTGGCTGGCCTCGTCATGTCTGGGGATATGAACCTGGGAAAGAGTATGTTCTTTGGCGGTGACAAGGTAGGAGATTACGCGGCTAGCTCCGAATGGTACAAAAAAGTATTCGAAATTGGACGCAGATACAAAATCATGAACCCGGAAAAAATGCGAGACAGCTTTGGAAAACTAATGTATATGATTATGGATTCGCGAATGGCGGAGGTCAAAAATGCACTGGGGTTTGATTTTTATAAGCCAATCGTCACTGTTCATTCGTATCTAGAGGAGCATAACGAAAATGGACAAGCTATGGCGTTGCTGGAAGATCCCCTGGTGCTGCAGGCCGTGGTAGAGATTTTGCCAGACGGCAAATCGCGTGCCACGATTGAAGCCGAAATTCAGCGCAAAGAAAACACAATAAACATGCTTGCGCAAAAGCATGCTACAGACAGTCTGCCTTCTTGGGGAATCAAGCAGTGCCTGTATTCCATAGGCGATTATCACACGTATCTGCGTGCAAACCGGCACCCTGTCGAGTCTATTATCAAACTGCTAATCAAGTACTTTGACCCGTCGGGCGAAATGTCCGAGTACTCCTTGGCAATTCAGTACGGCCGCAAGGGAGCAAGACTTTCTCACAACCATTCGAAACAGTTTCATTACGTTCATCAGTCTCTGACGCTGTGGTCGCAGATCATGCGTGACATGTTTAAATTATGGCTCGAAGCTGACAGCGATCTTGTATCTGACCGCGCGCGATACCAGCTTGCCGACACTGGCCAAGGCCTAAACCGCGTGAAATCATGCCCTTCTGTGAGCCGGTCGATGCACGGTATAATCAAACAAACGATGGACATTACGGGCCAATGGATTGGTTCATCAGTTGTCCATCTAGGCGACCGCGCAGTTCCGAATGCGCTTTTTTTCATGGACAAGTATACGCAAGTGCCCCGTATATTGACACCGGTTTATCTTGTGATTAGCAATATTGACCGGATAGCCAGCGATCCTTTTATAAACGAATGGATCACCGCTCAATTTGGGGGCATTGACGAGGTGAAAATAACAATTTTGTGTGATTTTTTTAAGCACGGGTTTGATGGATCTGGCGCTGACAATTTCTATGATGCGGGATCGTGTATCGATGGACGGTTGACGAGTGCGTGGAGCTGGGCCAATGAGATATCAAAGAAGCCTTACTATGTGAGTTGTTCTATTTTTCTGAAGCTTTTTTTCTTTGAGACTATGATTAAGATTATGATCATGATTTTTACGATCATGAGGGAAATACATGCCACATTCACTAACACTTTGAATTATAGAAAATCTTTCTAGTGGCTGGGTTCACTAGCTTTGACGGATCTGAGGGATTTTAGAGAAGGTCTCAAGCTGCGGATTTCTTTGTGCTAATTGCTTGTCTGTTTGTTCCCTAGAAAGTTCTGAATGGCTCTAAAGGGCTTGGAGATGAACTTGGACTGAGCGGTATCTACTGCAGATACACGGAGGAACGATCTATTTTGTTGATGAGTCTGGTTAATAGTCCACTTGTTGCAATTGTATCTGTTCGCCTTTGGCTGTCAGCTGTTGCCTATGGACACACTCAAGGATTTGAGCGCTGCTGACCATTACATTGAATTCTTTTATTATGACTTACTTCATTAGCTATGGTAGACTAGACTAGTTCGCTTGCGCTTCTATGCCAGCATTAATTCACGCACTTCATGTTCATTTTAAAATTATTTCAGTATTATGTAGAAGTAGTATAGTGTAGGTCTGAAGGAAGAACTACCGCATAGAACTCTAGAACTCTAGGACTTTGACAGTATAGAACAACTGAAATGAAACAAGCATGAGAGTGGTGAAATCATATGAACTTGGCTTCAAAGCATGAATAATTTGAATAATATATATATATATATATGTTCGACTCAGAGAAAACAGTGTGTGCAGGCTATTATTGAACTGACTACTGACTACTGACTACTGATCTGGCCGTTTGGCTGTTTGCCTGTGGAACATACTTGTAGGCCTTTTCAGGACCTTCACAGTACCTTTTGAAACACTTCAGTATGGCCACGACACGAAATGATAGAGAATGGTAGGGTACTGAATCTGCCCACATACAAACGTCTAAAGTAGCCTCAAAAGGGCGTCTCCGACTCTCTTATTTCGGTAGAAATGTACCATAATACAGATGGAGTGATTTGAAAGGCTCTGACCACGTGTATCGCTTTGCTTGTTTCTTTAGCTGAAAGCTAGGTCATGGCGTGAGAAACGTCGCTGCCTATTGTGTAAGACCTATTGTGTAGACCTATTGTGTAGACCTATTGTGTAGCAATATTAAGTTGGTTTCTTGAGCATTTACGGGGCGCTCAAATATTCAGTTTGAAGGCAACTTTCGAGTGCGGCCTCAACGCACACAAATTATTGGAATGATGCAAGGCTGTTATCAACATCGACACCAACAGCTTGCCCACAATCTTCCATTCTGAATAAATTTCATTCTACCCAGTTCAACTAGGAAAGCCTGGAATAATGCTCAGAAGACAGAACACATGGCGTACTTTTAGAAGTTCAATCCGGCTATAGAAATAAACTTTACTCGAAGCTTATTACTTATAAGCTCCGTCTAGCTATAGTCATAACTAGCATTTACTACAGTACTACTAAGACACTTGCAGACGCGCAGCAGCACCAGCCGTCGCCTCCAGAAGACCCTTGAAGGAGTTCAGACCCCATACCACCGTAAAAAATAACTGAGACAGGTATTTCTAATTCATTTCTTCTAACTCACTTCTATTACTCGTCCTTCTGATCCTTTCTTCTTCTCTTTTTTTTCCTATTCTCCTTCATATACTGTTACCGTCTGGAATATAATTCACTACACAGGCCAGATGAAAGATTCGGGTTGTGTCCATATAGTCCTACATAGAGGTCTAGGCGACCTCTCTGGCACAAACAGCAACTACAGCAGCAACTTCAAGTCCACAGGCTCTGTCACTATCACAACCACTCCTCCCGCTACTACTACTGACACAGCTTCAAAAAGGCCACCTTTCAAGAACTTCAACTCTTTCAAAAGCAAGCAAAAACTTAAGAAGCTTTCAAGTAAAGCCTCTCCAAAGCAGCCCTCGGATGCTCTTCAACCTTTCCAACCTCCACAGACTCTTTCTCATACACCTAATAATACCCAAACCCTTGCATCAGTAGACTCAAACGATCCAATTTCCTGTTCGACCTCACTTACAACTTCGACGGATCCCTCTTCCTTCAGCGTCAAGTCAACACTAGCCAGTCTAGTCACCCCTGCTAAGGGTCGCCCTCTCTGTTCGTTCCACTCTTCAGCTTTGAATTTAAAGCAATGGCCTCCTAACATGTCTACGCCTTTGTCCACTTCGAACGAACTTATAGGCGACGTGCCCATCAAAACCCATCCAGCATCTTCTAACGACGCCCCGCAACCGCATCCACAGCCGCGTCCGCACCCTCTCGATATTGATATTGATAGCGCCTTGGACTCCGAGGCCTTGGACGATTTCGACAAGATAAACCGCTCAAAGAAAGCAGCTCAACTAGCAACTAGATTTATTAATTTTAAACTCTCCAGCGAAACTACCCCATCTACACTACGCCAAACGTCCAACCCCCTTCAAAAACTGCCTCTCCCGGCCCCTGATGCTCCAGTCACACTAAGTGGCTCTAAGCTGGAACAGCAACTTATTCTCAACTCATCAAGACCTGTGAAGCTATCGGTTGAAACGAGGGTGCGCGCCCAGCGGGCTAGAGCAAGCCTCGAACTTCATTTTGACATGATGGACGTCTACCGCGAATTTGGTCTTGCTTGCGAAAGCCTTACGTCACCCGGAACGGGAAACAGCGGATGCGCAGCTGCCTTGGCTTCGGCGACCCCGGGGTACAACCCGTTGCAAATTATTCGTAACCGGGCAGCTCGCCCAAATACATCGACGTTTGAAAGCGTTACGCGTAAACCTTTTAGCTATCATCACGACTCCAAACGTTCAAGAAGATTAAAACACGCACCAACCACTGCAAAAGGTGCTTATGGTGGTGGTGACAGCTCCTTTTTCTGGGAAGTCGATACGGCCGAAATCATTCTGGACTACTCGTGGAGATGTCAGTACTACGTTTTGATGCGCGGGCCTGATGGCAAATTGCTCTACCCTGAGTGTGCCGAGAAAGAACAACGGAAAGAAAAGGAAATTCCGCCCGACTTGAAAAGGGCATTTACACATCATAGGAGTAACATGAACCCGATCTCGTCGAAAGCATTATCAGCAAGGCTGGCAAATCTTAAGCTGAAAGAACCTGGTACTGTTACTACGAATTCTAGCAATCCCGGTACCAACGGTAATGGCTCCGAAGCAACGACAGCCTCAGTTTCCGAAACGGAAGACGCCGTGGATACTAGCCATAGCTCTAGCCATAGTTATCGTACCAAAAGCGGACCCACGAGTGTATCGAGCTCAAGAAGACAGAGCGGCTCTGCGTCCCTGCAGCTGGACTACGCATCTCATAAGGCAGTTGCAAATGCAACTGCAACTGGACCACTGCGAAATGCGCCTCATTTTGAAAGTGCCCACCAGCACCGAAATTTCAATGAAGCAGGTGGTGCGGGACTATCTCACAGAACATCGGTCGACGCAGCTGTAAAAATCCCGGCGTCTGGATCATCTAATGAGGGAAGTTTACGTGAACGAGAGCTTCCCTTGCTGAATGTGCCTGTCTCTGATCAGGCCAAACCACGAGCTACCAGCACATCTACAAGTTCACAAAAGGCTTCTTCTCCTCTTGGTGCAGGCGGGTCTGTCACTAGCCAACCTTCAAACACCCCCCAACCCCCCATTACCACTAGCTGCTCCAGTGTGGCCGCCGCCTGGTCCCGCGGAGCTGCCGAGATTCGATACCATGAACTTGTCCTGTACTTGCGCCACCTCAGCTACTCTACACGCCGCGACGTTAGTAACAACTACAGCTACTATGCCAATACTTATTCACACGCTTCAAAACGCGAGCGCGAAGCAAAGCAGCTGTCGAGTGATTTTAATACTAAAGTGAGGCACGCCAACCGTGACGTGATCCCGCATGTTCAAACTACGGTCAGCAATGTCGAACACCAGCTCAAAACCTTGCGTCAAACCAAACTGTCAACCACGTCAACACGAATTGATAAGTTATTAGTGGATAGTGATCAAACGTGTAACCGGTTGGCCACCACTTTGAACTTGGAGGTCAAGGCTTTGGCAGAACGCGTGGAAGCGCTGGAACACTGCGCTACGGCGGTGAAGTATAGGTGGATGGTAGTGCACATGGGGTATCATGTGTTGGAATGGGTGGTGCTTGCGTTGCTGTGGATGGCGTGGGGTCTTGTATCGGTTATTTTGGGGGTGAAGGGGGTTATCAAAATGGGGATAGCGGCCGTGAAGTGGTTTCTTTGGATTTAGGCCTCTATTTATCTCTTGGACTCCCTTCGGCTTTGGATCGTCGACGTTTGTTGGGTTTTGGGTTGACATTTTTGTCTTGTTCAGAAGTCACTTTTATTTATTTGTTCACTCATTCATACATTTTTTGTCTATATAAATGCGCATAGTTGTGTTTGTTGTAATCTTATTGTTTAGTAGTTTCGTTTTCAACCAGGAGATTCATTTCATTATTTTGTGATAACGCTCAATCGAGTAATTTGTATAAAACAAAACTTAGTATTGTACATGGATGATGAACAGAATCTCCTTTTTTTTTTCTCTTTTTCTTTACGTCTTGATCGTTAAGATCCTGGTGCTAATATTGTATGCGCAATTGCAATCGCTATTGCAATGATATCTTTCTCGTATGTAAATCGATTGCGCAAAATGCTTAGATTCGTGGTATTGATACTTGATAAATATGCTGTTTCGCCAATGGCTTAGCTTTCACAATCATGATGAGATTCCGGATCCTTTGATCGAAATGCACACCTAAAGCCATTAAAAGCTGTGTATAGCCTCTGATTATTTCATTCCTCACAAATACATCTAGTGGCGTTCAAATTCATTCAGATTCATTCAAATTCATTTTATACAATTCACTTGATTCACTCAATTCACTAATTCGTCTACCTTCATCTAGTTTCTTTCAGTATTTTTTCACTTTTCAATCATGCTCGCACCCTGTCCCGGTCCCACCAGCGCCTCCAACTGGAACAACGCCGTTTTAGTGCGGTCCCTCACGTCCAAAAACGGGTCCTGCCTATTCTCATTCAATCTGTCCTTGAACCCCAGTCGAATGAGCTTGCGCGCCCTCTGCTGACACATTTCCTTTGCCACCCGGTTGTTCTGATCATCCTGCCATGTCAGGTTGATCACAACCCAAGCGCACCCGTTACGCACATCGCTCATTTCGTGCTGAAACAATGGCAGCAGCTTCTTCAAAACGTCCTCGCGCTGCAAAAACATGTCTCGCAAAGAATCCGAATGCATCACAATGTTGGAAATGATGAAAACAACTTGCACAATGATCTGGTTATGGTGCGGCTGCGTCGGCGCGTACAACGCATTCTGCATACTCACCGTCACTTTCTCGTCCAACAAATTGAGGAATTTGTCAACGCCAATTCCCTCCAGCATCGCGAAAATCGAGACAAGATCTCCACTGCATGCGATGTTGCGGATGATTCCCATGGCCTGTTCCTGCACCTGAGGCTCTTCATCGTTACACAGTTCCAGAAGAAACGCCGGAGTGAGCTCGTTGAGCAGCTTAGCACGCGCTTCCTTCTCTAACTCGTAAATGGCATGCTTCAACGCCCACACTGAATTGAGTCGCAACGGCGGATATTTCGAGCGCGCCCCCTCCATCATCAGCTG
Source organism: Geotrichum aggregatum (assembly GCA_030564925.1). Classification (NCBI taxonomy): domain Eukaryota; kingdom Fungi; phylum Ascomycota; class Dipodascomycetes; order Dipodascales; family Dipodascaceae; genus Geotrichum; species Geotrichum aggregatum. Next base: position 23,059 of record JAJMAH010000055.1, on the reverse strand, counting down.
AAGAAACCCCTTCTTCACCATAATCTCTTGTAGTGAGCTGAACTCAGGGATTATGTTGCATACTGCCGCCATAACTGCCGACTTGACCTCTAGTTCGTCTTCCAACATCTTAGCCCGGTCTTCGTCTGACAGCGAGTCCTCTCCGTAAGTTTTCTCGTACGCATTAATCACCGCTTTTGGATCCGCCGCAAGTAGCGAATACATACCTTCTGCAATCTCAGGTGTCGCGAGGCCCGTCCGTAGAAGGGTCACGCTGTGCGCAAGTGTGCGTAGCAAGTGGCATGCTGCAAGCTTGATTTTCCGTAGTCCAAAAGCACCAATACTAATTGGATTGCTAGCCTGGCTAGACATAAACTGCACCACGCTGGTCATAACACCCGTGTCCATGATGGCAATTCTATAGGGCTCGTCTCGCATGCTAATTGCCGCCAATACAAGTAAGCAGCTTGAGATCAGCTCGCTGTTTGTCCATTTGACTGTGTCTGCCGTTTTGATAATCGCCCTCACCCTTTCAATCACGTTAGCCTCAGAGGCCATTTTTACGACCTCTGGATCGTCTCGGCACACGATTGCTAGTGTTAGATACACCCGAGGGTCCTTTTCTGGTAGTTCGAGAAGCGGCACTAACGTCGGAAGCAGCGGCTTTGTAAGACGTTTAATTTGCTCCGGATCGGTGGAATACGATTGTATCTTGACCAGCACTGAGACAACAGCTACTCTTACTCCTGTGTCTTGATACCTTGTAAGTATCAGTAAAGACTCTATAAATTCTTGCGGGTTTACAGCAGACTTTCCAGTGGCGGAGACACGTAATTGGGTGGTAGAAAGCAGTTGGAGCGCTTGCGGCTCTTCGATGATATGAGCTAGAGCAAACAGTGCAGATTCCAGAGGAAGCCTAGTTGCCGCGCGAGATAGCACGGGGGCGGAAATCACTTGTCTCATAAGAATAGATGTTTTCATGATCAAAAGTTCGGTAAGAGATGAAAAGAGACCCAGTTTCGACGGGGCAAGTAGAGGAATCAGCTTGCAACACAAGTCTAGAATGCTAACAGGCGTGGAGGGGGACGCGAGAAAGTATTCAAGAGACACAACCACTTGTGGATAGAATGCAATGATATTTGGATTAGACCGGACCTGAAGCACGGTTATGAGTGTTCTCAAAGACGAAGCCAGCATGGGTAAAGGCAGGCTTGGCGAAAGATTGGCCATGAGAGTCGAAATAATGGGATACTTGAGGATGACCTCTAAGATCTCGGATGAGCCTGTAGAAGGTTAGAAGAGGGGATGGTCAAGAAGGCAAATCACGTACCAAAAGCAAAGCTGGCAATCAATATGCTGGCTTCAATCCGGCATGCTTCCATTGCACTTTGGTCCACCATGATGTTTAGCAGGACAGGGATTGTATCGTTCTGAGCGTACTCTAATTTATCGCTGTCATGGCCAATGAGGGAGTTTCGCAAAGTGCGCAAAGCTTGTAGTTGTTTTTCGCCTGAAGAAGATCTAACGAGACTCACGATATTCGAAGGCGCAATCATTTTGATGTCGCGTAGTATTTCTTGGGGTGCGCTAGTTGCAACTAAAAAGTGAGTAAAAATATAAGCCAAATTAAAAGCTCGCCAGAATGTCTGATCCAAATGTCTCTCTCAATAGGAAAGAACAGTTTTGTCAATGTTCGGCACGAAGAGTGATTCTAACTGATATCTTTTACACGTCCGCAGTGGCCATCAACAAGGTGTCGCGTATGAATGGTCAGTTGACGTTCGGTTGGGTTCCTATAGCTTAAAGGTGGTGATTAGTAGATGATGATTTCGTTCAAACTGAGAAGGAACAAGTTGGCCACACGGATCTCGGACGAAGCCACCGTTGCTGTGGAAACAAATCTGAGAACTGAATATTACATAATAGCAAAATTAGCACTTAAGCCGCTCTTCCCAGCTTCACAGACCCAAGAGCTATTCAGTTTATAAAACTCGTCGAAAAATTCACTTCACCCCTGAACCTTGACGATGCAAAAATAATGCCAATTTGAAACAAGAGGACTGAGAGAGTTGAATGAACAAAAAGATATGCCTCGAGCCGGATTTGAACCGACGATCTCGTCATTACTAGTGACGCGCCTTACCAACTTGGCCATCAAGGCTTCTCTTAAAAATGAGTTTGTTCCAGATCTCATAGCCTCGTCTTACATGGAAATGAAAGTTTCAAGAATTTGGAGATTTAAGCCCCTACTTTGTTTAAGTGTAGTTCAAAGTAATATTGGGTTGTTCCTCTCTTGACAGGCTACTCTGTGCAACTTTGTAAAGTGAATAAATGCAAATGCCAGCTACATATATTTATGTTAGGATTCTGCACGCTTTTTGGTAAAAAAAAAAGCCACGCAATACGAGGCACAGCCAGCGGATAGCCCAACTGGTAGAGCCACCATGGAAGTGGCATAACCTGGGTTCAAATCCCTGCTGTGCCTAGTTCACAGTGATGGTCAAACCTTATGAGGGAAGTTCGCTTAGGTTTTCCCCTGGCTCCCCAGCCAGGTTTTCCTGAAGCGCTGTGATAAAGAAGGCTAAAGTAAAGCCTTTGCCAAAGCAGGGAGGATTCCAACACCATCACCGCACACGAACGCAAAAGCAAAAGCGAAACATTTCGCCCAGAAACCAAGTCTGTATCAGACAAGCAAAGAACCATGTCTTCTTCTATACGCGCCTAATAGTTACTACCGACAGGGTGGTCTCCATAATTAGCCAGGACAATAAACTGATAAATAAAAAAAATAAAAAAAAAAAAAGCCACGCAATACAACACATACAAGGCAAGCAAGCTGAACTGGCTTGCATCAGACGAAAGCATGAATTGTCTTAATTCAGGGATAAATAGCTATTACAGTTAGAGTAGTTACAATCCTCATAAGAACAATAAATTGATTCATATATCTGACTATTTTGTTTGCATAAGGTTTTCCCCTGGTACTATACAACTAGGTTTCCCTTGGCGTTGGGGCTCATTGCAGTCTCAGGGAGTATTCCGGCACCATCGACGCATTTGAACACAAATACGGCGAGCAAGCTGAATTGGTCTATATCAGACAAAAATTTAAACTGTCCCGCTTCTAAGTTTCCTTCTTTTCCATCGTTGATCATTCCATTTTTACTCTGCTTATACAAAGTCAATTCATAGTAATGACCAGTTCTCTCAAGTAGGCTCTTGTAGCAGACAATAGTTAGACAAGCGGCTCGTAGGCCTGTAACACAAACTGCAGGGCATTCAGATCTACAGAAATGAAAGCGCTCCCCAGAGAGCAGAAGTTATTCAATACCAACACCCCGTGCCAGGAAATTTGTGTGGACATTTGTTGGAGACTTGTTAATGAGGACTTGAGTACCTCATGAGCGCTTCCAAACCTCTGTTCGATGCTTTTTGTTGCTACTAAAAGGTCTTCCAAGACAATTTGTCAAATTATGTGCTCATGTCACATCTCAAGTAGCTTTGGGGTTTGGAACATTAGACAATTTTTGTTGGCAATGCAACGCCGACGTGATCTGTCTACTATTAGCTAATGAGAATTCGGCGCACATTGATAAGGTATATGCTATTTTGTTTATTCCTCACCATTAAAAGAGCATGTTGTAAAAGCAGCTTAAAGAAACAGTGAGCTCCTGAATCATAACGCATTTTAGCAAATAGTCATTACAGTTAACGTTATAGGGTATATGAATCCTGCGACCATAGCTCAAAAATTGCGGCGGTGTGCATCTTTCACCACAGACTAGGTGCCCATACCACCAACTCTAACAAACAGAATAGCTTGAATATTATCATTTCTGGCTCCAAACGACAGTCAGGCTTTGAGCTAAATATATAACCACTTCACTGTCCTGGTAAAACGTTGTGACTTCTTTGATTTTAACAACTATTAATCTCTGAAGAAAAAACATTTAATTCTCTTGTCGTATATAGACCAGCTCAGCTTGCTTGCATTGATTATGATCTAGTGTAGTTATGATGCCAGAAAGCTCTCAGAGTTTGCAAGAACCGTAGGTCTTTGAATCGCAACACTAAGGGAAACCTGATGACTATACATTCGCGGGCGTATGTACTGGCAACAGCAATTAAAGCCTTAAACATTACGTGAGCAGAAAAAGCGCGGCCAAGCTAAAGGGCTTTCGGGCAATGCGCAATGTCTGTGAAAAGAGATGATGTGATGTCTATCCATTTGAAAACATCTTCTGGTCTTTAGACAATCCATGCGCATAGGCCTGGTGTAGCTTTCAATCGTTAATGAATGCTATAATGGCACACTAAAACAGCCGCACGTTATTCAGGGTTAATAGAGAAAGTGAACCCTAACAAGACTTGACCCATTTTTTAAGAGATGCACGGCTTATGACTGCTATTTCCTGTTTGGACTATAAATATTTCAGACTGGACAAGTTTGGGTACACTCATTATGAAAAACAGCTTCATCATAAAACTTTTGCAGCTCAACTTCCATCCTTCCTCTTGACCATCCTTAATTCTACGACAAGATCAAGATATCCGCCTAAGCAACACCCACAATGAAGTTCATCCAAACCGACCAGAACCTTGAGATCCCTGAGGGCGTCCATGTCGAGATTAAGGCTCGTATTGTCACTGTTACCGGTCCCAGAGGCACTCTCACCAAGAACCTCAGACACATCAACGTCACTTTCGCCAAGGTTTCTGACAGACTTGTCAAGATTACAGTTCACCACGGAGACAGAAAGCATGTTGCTGCTCTTAGAACCGTCAAGTCTTTGATTGCCAACTTGATTACCGGTGTCACCAAGGGTTACAAGTACAAGATGAGATACGTCTACGCACATTTCCCCATCAATGTCAACGTTATTGAGGATGGCCGCATTGTCGAGATCAGAAACTTCTTGGGTGAGAAGCGTGTTCGCCAGATCCCCATTGCTGAGGGTGTTACTGTTGAGACCTCCTCTGCTCAGAAGGACGAGCTTATCCTTTCTGGAAACTCTCTTGAAGACGTTTCTCAGTCTGCTGCCGATATCCAACAAGCCACCAGAGTCAGAAACAAGGATATCCGGAAGTTTTTGGACGGTATCTACGTTTCTGAGAAGGGCCTTATCGAGGAGGACCTCTAAGCGATTTCGATATCCAATGCTTCGACCGATAATGAGCTCTGCGCTTGAAAAGTGTTTTGTTTGTATAAGATATATTTATGGTTTGTTGTCCTTTCAACATTATGACAATTTATGACTTGAAAAAGTCTGGGATCTTGGCATTCATTGCTCGAGATTCCATGGGCTCGACTAAAAACGAGCACCAACCTTCATTCCATTGTAAATTGTGAATCTTTAAAGTACTAGTAAATGTCGAACTAAATGTTTGATCTAATGATTCCAAAAGTTCAAGCGAGCAGCAGCCTTTTTTATGCAGAAAGCCATTTGGCTGTTATGATGAGGGAGAGACTAAACCTGTTTAGGATCCATTGAAAAAATGGCTCTACACCTACTGAGCTCCAGTTGGAGACAGGGTGCCAATATTTTACATGTAGTATGGTCAGTCAAAAAGTTAAATCATAATCTGTAAATCTGAAAATAAATTTATTGGGTTAGAGAGATGTTCCTACCGTACTGAAAGTGATCAGCTAAAAAAGAAATCTAACAATTGAGCGCTGTGAATTAATTGTTTTGTTGCTTCAAGCATACTTAGCTGCCAAACAAATTTGGACAACGTCATTATACCCCTAGACTAGTCTATCATAGCCTAATTGACATAGCCACGTCGTTAGTGTATAAAGTAGCCATTAATAGGATCAAACCCCATCCATGAATTATCAAGTCGACTCAACTCTGCTGCTACAGTCAGAATTCTCTGGACCCTTACTTTTGCCAGATACGTCGGCCCATAGTGTGCCACATACGGTTCATCAAAGGGCGTTATTTCCATTTTAAAGCAGGCATGATGAGAGAGCTCTGGAGACCAGACAAACCCGCGGATGTGCACTTCTTCAGGCAAAGGCCTGTCACTTAGTGAGGGAATTGGGTCAATGTGATGGCCGCATCTGTATGCTTTTGTATGTGATTCAGTTTCGTTGTATCTTTTATTTTCGTCTTCGATATCAAAAGAACGAAAAGCGGAACTGTGACTGGAGTTGCGCATGCACTTTTCAATGAGCTCTTCGGGAATTTGGTCTGGTTGTTTGTCAAGCCGAAGCAATGAATGAATACCAGGCTGGCCTGGGTCTATATAGTACTGTTTTTGTTTTTCAATATCAACAATGCGGTTGATATATCTGACAAGAGAATCAAAGGGGAACGAGCTATCAATGTACGCATCATAAAGGTAAGCCGGTGACTTTGAAACCGCAACAAGAAAATACAACCAGATGAGCGTGTGCTGAAGGCCTGCTGAATAGTCTTCCACCTCAAGAAAGGACCTGAGAATAGTGAACGCCAGATACTTGTTCACTCGTACAGATTCCATCTCGGTTGAATCTGGGACTGGGACGGCATATTCATCTTTAGCATTTTTAACGTCGGTAGTATTGGCTTGCTGTGGACTCCCAGAAACGTCTGCCGAATCAGAAGTGCCTGGCCGACGCTTCCTAGTCTTCTGTTTGAAGTAAGCATACAAGGTACTTGAACTATCCCCATATTTCAAAAGGGCTGCAGTATTACACAAAGCAATTACAGCTCCATGGTTGGCAATGATGGAGTCATTCTTCTGAATATCTCTCAAAAACTCATGGTCTAGATTGCAACTAAGAGGTGGAAGGGGTGTATCAAACATGCAGTGCAAATGCCACTTCATTAAGATAGACATTGATTTTGAGTCATTGTAGATGGGCCTAGACTCAACGCCGGACGCAACACCCGAAGCAATCACATTGTTCAGCATTGGTAGCGCATCTTGAGAAGGTATACGCATCGGCTGAGTCGCTGTAACGGCCTTGCAAATGTAAAAAAAAGAACTGATTTTTGAATCGCAGATGATGGCCAAGTGGCGATACAGTCTTCCAGCACCCGCAGTCAATAGCACGCGTCGCTGATACCAGTACCTGCACATCTCGCGCCAATCAGCACACGTACGGATGCTCGACATGAGGCATACAAGAGCAAGATCTCCTAGCGATTCGATCCATATGTGCCGGGTATTATACATTGGATCCGTGAAAACCATCAGCTCGTTCATGCAATTGATGACGAAACTTCCAAGGACCTTGTTTGAACTCGGTGACCTTGATCGTAGCACATCCACAAACGATGAGATGCCGTTGTTCCAGAGGCGAGTGGGGACCTTGTGCGCGCGCACAAGATCTTTTGCGTTGCTGTTTTTTTCAGTAGCCTCTGCTGCATAGTATAGATAGTCAGCGTAACTCGCCACAAGCAACATTTGCTCTCCAGCAAATAAGGACCAGGCCTCTTCATGAAATGGGCTAGCAGCTAGGTCTTTCTCAAGGTTTGCCAGCTTGGTAGCTTGAATTGTTTCGAGAGCATTAATTCTTATCATGGTTCTCTTGAGCACGATGATGATTTCTTCGTATTCTAGGGGCCGAAAAAAAACTGCACTGTCGATGCGATCCTTATATCCCGCATTGTAGGGTCTTTTGGGAACGGGCTTTTCCAATTTGGTGCTGCTCTTGCGGGTTCTGCTGCGCTCCATTGGCACGTTCTGCTTGCTGTGTTCGTTGATGGATTGAGTAGCCAGAGCCTTCAGATCCTGAGAGTACTTCATGTGAGCTGAAGGCATTGCCAGTTCAGTTTTTGCCAGATTGCCTCCTTGTAGATTGGCATGACTGGGATCCATAGACGCCAGAAATTTTTGTCTATAGTAATTCTCAAAGCCTCTGTCAACTGCCGGAGGACAGGCCACAGTCGAAGGGAAAGGCGGGATGGAAGCGTTGGTCGCTTGCCTTGCAGACGCCCGTAAGTCTGAACGTGGAGTAATCTCGCCCTCGTCATACCCACTCATTGGATCATCCATTGTGAAGTATTCCTATGAGAAGGCCTGCGAAATCAGAGATGACTCGTACAAGTTCAGACGTATGGAATCCTGTCTTAGCAGAAGTGTCGAGCAATTAGGATTTCCCAAGCTTGAAGTATTGTTCTTTAGACAAGTAGTTTGGAGGAAACAGCATTTGGAAACAAGAAAAACACCATGGACAAGACAAGAATTTAGCGTGAAGTTGCCTGATTAGCAGAAATTGAAAAGTGTATGAGGATGATTATTGGCAGCAAGGATAAAGTTGCCAGACCCTATCAATGGCGAGTTGGAACTAGAGCATATACTGTTTCATGAAAAGGAAAAAACCTGAGACTCAGAACTACGCTGGGTAGCTGAAATATACTTCACTCAATTTGCATCTACATGGTCCATCTGATCTGGCTGAAATATCTCATTATTCTACATCTTTCTGAATAAAGCATCTCAAATATGAGTGCAAATAAATATCGTACATCTGCCTGGCTAACTATAGTAGTAGTAGCAAGTTTCGGCGGACAGTCATGGTCTAGGCGTCCTCGAGGTCGTCAATGCACTCCAGCAGCACGCCAACGCTATCTAGCAGGCTGTTGACCGCCACTCGAAGGATTCGGTTGTTCGTAGCCTTGAAGTGTATATTGAGAACGTTATCGGCCAGTTTAAACTCTTTCGATATCTGATCAGGCTTCAGTTCAGGATCAGGCCGTAAACTTTCGCAGATTATTGCTGCATGCCTCGCGGTGTCCAGCGGTATTGCTAAAGAGCTAAGGTGAAGAGTCAGTGACCATGTATAACAATGAGAACAAACAAAGCACAACAGATCTTCGGAGTATTCTTACAGAGTGTAGTCTTTGCTCATGGTATTTTAGGGCCTGTATAAGCTATCTAGGTGCAGTCAGGGAAGTAAATAACATAGTATCAGGTTAGGGCTTCCTTATACCATTTCAACTTCAACTTGACTTCTCCTGTAAGCTCTATTATGAGACTTAAGTTTGTAACATAGCCTTAGGCGCGAATTTATCTTATTGTTTCAATAATCTATTGTTTCCGTAAAAATAAATGTAGACTTCTTGGATGCATTATGATGGTCACTGAATAAATAAATAAAAGAGAATACAGGTCATGGTTCAGCCAAGTTTGCTACGCTCCATTTCATGTAAACCTTGGAATCGCTCAGTTCCTGGTAGACTGGTCCCAGATTTATCACCATGCCTTCCGTCAACACAATCTCTTCCTCGCCTTTACTGTGAGGCCGAATAAGAATTACCCGACTAATGGCGTCAGAATTGGCCTCTTGTAACTGCGCTCTCCAACTAAACCGGTTCCACCTCGTAAAAGACTTGATTTTAGCAGCACTAGAATCCGGCAACGCATTGAACGGCGCAGACGCTTTACTAAAATAAACAGAACTGTTTTTTCTCAATTCCATTAAATCCTCAACATTAGCAATGGCGCAGTGTAGGAAATCAGAGACTCCGCCATTTATTAAGTACGACCAGGTCTTTTTGGGAGACGGGGACCAGAAGGGATGAATAACTGGATGAAGAGAAGAAGAAGTGTCTTGAGTGCTGAAGTTTGCCTGGCGTAAAGAAAGAGGCCGGCTTGTGCCGCACTTAGTACTTGTGGAGGCAACGGGACTAAAACTAGCCGACGGCTGAGCAAATGAAAGGTTTGAAATCGATGAGACTTTCGAGCTTCGAGAGTCCATACTTTGCGGTGTGTCTGGCAGAACAACAGGATCCTTCTGGACAAACTTGAAATTAGGCGTGAAAGACGGCGTAGTGCTCTTTGCTGTCCTTGCGCTTGAATCCGGAGTAGTCATTGCATTTTTTTCAGACGCAGTTCTTTCACGTATAGCTGACCTACGTTTTAACGGCGTTCGGGGCTCTATAGCATGAATTGAAGGTGTGGCCATAACTTTTGGCTCTAAAAAGCTTGGGCTCTCGCGCTGGTTTGTTTTCACACATGTTTTAGACAGCGGCAAGTCGCTTCTCGAACTCGAAGAATTTGACACTGAAAACGATGGGGTCTTTGATAGTGACATCAATGCCGGAGATCCAGAGCTTACGGCTTTCGCGTTCATTTCGTTACCATGCAGAACAGTCGAGCGAGACGTGATCCGCCGCCGCGGTGGACGACGCTCTTCTACACGGGTTGGATCGCGCTTGGCGACTCGCGCGCCGCCACCTCCGCCATTCAACCTTAGACGCGACTTGTCACCTGGTGTGCTACCTGGAGTCGAGGTCATGAAAGATACAGGCCGTGTAAAAGGGACTGTGCTGTGCAATCTTGCTGGGTTATCGAGCAGCAGCTCGTGTTTTGTGACTAAAAGAAGATCAAGCTACTCGCGTAGTCTAGTGCCTCAAAACAATGTTGGTTTCGGAGCGATGGTTTGAAATTCCGGGTATTAAAGGTAAACGAGGGTTAGGCAAGATCTGTTGGGACCAAACAGATCAAAATAAATAGAAATCAAAAAAAATTCCATGTGAAAAATACGTAGTGAAAATAATCAAGTTGCTAAAATCCATGAATCTTTGTCTGACTCTTTCAAAACTTCAAAACTTCAAATTTTTATAAAAGCTTTTAAACAGCTCCGTTTATTTTCAAGAGAGAATCCTCTCCCCATAAAAAGACTACCGTTTGTCTCGAGTGTCCCTCTTTAGTAACTACTTGAAGTTCATTAGGATCTAGTTGTTTCTAGAAAAAAAATTACAAATGCTTCGATCCAGCTCCAAATCGTGCAGAACTGGTCTGCTCAGCAGAGCATTAGCACCCAGCTCCCATCTTTACCGTTCTTCCACAAACTCCTTTCTTGGCTCGCGGCGTGGCTTTTCGTTGACTGCTAGACTGCTCAGTGCTGAGCCCATCGATGGAAACAAGATAGCCAAATCTATTCGTCTGGCTGCAAACGAAGAAATCAAGGCCATCAAAGCTACTAGAGCCCGTTTTAACCCAAAGCTCGTCATCATTCAGGTTGGAAGCCGGCAAGATTCATCTGCATATGTGCGCATGAAGTTGAAAGCTGCTCAAGAAGCCAACATAGAATGTGAGCTCCGAAAGCTGCCTGAAAATGTCAACGAATCCGATCTGCTCAACGATATCGATGTACTGAACGATGATCCCAGCGTTCATGGAATCTTGGTCCAGCTCCCACTCCCCAAATCCTTTAACGAAACAAAAATCACTAATGCCGTGATTGCCGAGAAGGACGTCGATGGATTCACGCCGCTGAATGTTGGCGAGCTTGCCAAGAGAGGCGGTGACCCTATGTTTGTTCCCTGCACACCCAAGGGTGTCATGGTCCTGCTTGAGAAAGCTGGCGTTGACATTCGTGGAAAGCGCGCTGTTGTAGTTGGCCGCTCTGATATTGTTGGAAATCCAGCTTCTTACCTGCTCCGTAACGCAGACGCTACTGTTACAGTTTGCCACAGCCGCACTCAAGATCTGCCCAGCGTCGTTCGCGAGGCCGATATTGTGATTGCTGCCGTAGGTGTACCTGAATTCGTCAAGGGTGATTGGCTTAAACCCGGTGCCGTTGTTATTGACGTTGGTATCAACCACATTCCTGATTCTACGAAAAAGTCTGGAAAGCGCTTAGTTGGTGATGTCGAGTACAACACTGCTGTTAAAGTGGCTTCCAAAATTACTCCAGTGCCTGGCGGAGTTGGCCCCATGACTGTTGCAATGCTTGTGCAAAACGTTTTGGACTCTGCTAAGCGCTTCGCTGCGCAAGAAGAGACAAGAAGCGTGAGAGCACTTCCTCTCGATCTAAAATCACCTGTGCCTTCCGATATCGATATCTCGCGTGCTCAGCAACCCAAGAAGATTAGAGAGATTGCCAAGGAGATTGGTATCACTGAGCATGAGCTAGACCAGTACGGCCACTACAAGGGAAAGGTCAGCTTGGACATTTTGAACCGACTTAAGGACAGGCGCAATGGTAAATACGTTCTCGTCGCTGGTATTACGCCCACGCCTTTGGGTGAAGGAAAATCTACCACCACTATGGGTTTGGTGCAGGCCCTCGGAGCCCATCTCGACAAGATGGCATTTGCTACTGTTAGACAGCCTTCCATGGGTCCTACTTTTGGCATCAAGGGTGGTGCTGCGGGAGGAGGATACTCACAGGTCATTCCCATGGATGAATTCAACATGCATTTGACTGGAGATATACATGCAATTTCTGCTGCCAACAATCTGCTTGCCGCTGCCATTGACACCCGCATGTTTCACGAGAACACGCAAAAAGACTCTGCGCTGTTCAAGCGTCTTGTACCGGCTAAGAAGGGAGTAAGAAAGTTTACTCCCAGCATGCTTGCTAGACTCGAAAAGCTCGGAATCAACAAAACTGACCCAGACTCCCTCAACGCTGAGGAAATCACTCGATTTGCACGATTGGATATTGACCCAGAGACAATCACATGGAAGCGTGTTGTCGACTGCAACGATCGTTTCTTGAGAGGAATCACAGTGGGTGAAGGTAGCAATGAAAAGGGCATGACACGCGAGACCGGGTTCGATATTACAGTCGCCTCAGAGTGCATGGCCATTCTTGCTCTTGCTACTGACTTGAAAGACATGCGAAAGCGACTTGGTCGCATGGTTGTTGCCAGCAACAAGCAAGGCGAGCCTGTTACCTGTGAGGATATTGGCGCAGCTGGCGCATTGACGGCCTTGCTGAAGGATGCCATCAAGCCCAATCTTATGCAGTCTTTGGAAGGTACGCCAGTTTTCGTGCATGCCGGACCGTTTGCCAACATCAGTATCGGTGCTAGTTCCATTTTGGCTGACAAGATAGCGCTGAAGCTTGCTGGTACTGAAGCAGGCGAAAGCCACAAAGACAAGGCAGGATATGTTGTCACGGAGGCTGGGTTCGACTTCACCATGGGCGGTGAGAGATTTTTCAACATCAAGTGCCGAACTAGTGGTCTGGTCCCTGACGCCGTTGTCATCGTGGCCACTGTACGAGCACTGAAGCTGCACGGAGGCGGCCCAGACGTAAAACCTGGAGCTCCTCTTTCTGATACCTACTTGAACGAGGACGTCGAACTTGTGCGAAAGGGCGCCGCCAATTTGCGAAAGCAGGTCGAAAACGCAAAGTCATATGGAAGCCCAGTTGTTGTCGCCATCAACCGGTTTGTAACTGACACAGACGCAGAACTGGCGGCTATTCGCGAAGAGGCGTTGAGCGCGGGCGCGTTTGACGCGGTTTCAACCAACCATTGGGAAGAAGGTGGAGCTGGAGCCGTGAACCTTGCCAACGCGGTAATCCAAGCCACCGATGCGCCACGGGGTGAGCTCCAACTTCTTTATGACACAGAGTCGACGAGTGCTGAAGAGAAGCTGAACATCATCGCCCGCAAGATGTATGGTGCCTCTGGTGTCGAGCTAAGTGCAGTTGCACGCAAGAAGATAGAGACATATACTCAGCAAGGGTTTGGCCACTTGCCCATTTGCATTGCAAAAACCCAGTATTCGCTTTCGCACGATGCCAAATTGAAGGGTGTGCCAACTGGGTTCACGATGCCTATCCGCGATTTGAGAGCGTCGGTGGGCGCCGGATATCTGTATGCGCTTGCAGCTGAGATCATGACGATCCCTGGTCTACCTACGCATGCTGGGTTCATGAATGTAGAGGTGAACGATGATGGAGAGATTGATGGTTTGTTTTAGATGTGTGGGTTGGGCTAGTCAGACTAGAGACTAGAGACGGAGTGATGATAGAGACATGATCGAGTGTTGATAGAGCTTGTGAAAATGTGAAAAAAAAAGTGTTCAGTATATGGACAAAATAGAACTGAAATCCAAAATAAAACTATTAGACTTAAGAAGAAGAACGGTCAATATTAGAAGTAGATGGTAGAAGTAGAAGGACAAAAGAGCAGAATTTTCTGACAAGAAAAAGAATTCAGATCAGAAACTCCGATTGTCCGATAGTATTATATACATGGCCATGAACTGAGGGGAATCGAATTCCGAAAGAAAGCATGTGTGGTAAGCTTTGAGACTTACTAGCCGCGGTAAGCCTTAGGAAGGGAGACCTAGAAAGGGCCGTGGAGAAATTATTAAAGGAGAAGACGTTCCTTGAAGATAGTTTTTCCATATTGAGAGATCAACTGCAGGTTCATAATCCAGTGATATAGTTATACTGTAGAGTCTATGGACCGTCGAGTTTGTGGGACTGTGGTTTATTATTACAATAGTCGCTTATGGTCTACTGGTACTTTGAGCTCTCATGTATAAGGTCTTAACTCCCAGGTCTTGGTCAAAGTCTGGCTGCGTTTGCGTTTTGGCTTTACTGGCTTCAATCTCATGAATTCCTCTCAATCAATCATTGTCAATGTCGATATTGCCCATACTAGTAGCTAGGAATCTGAAAATCTACCAGTAATTTGCTGCAGCCGTTACTTATAGCCAACTCATTATGATCTGAGTGATTGATGTACTTTTTTTTTTAATTCTTTTTTTTTCATTCCAAATGGCCTACAGTATAATTATGATCAAATCTCGATTTCAAAATCTCTGAGACATGTCCATTGAATTCTACTAGAGTCTGGGTAATTACAAACATCAGTAGGCTTACGAGTATCATCAAAATCTGAACAAGCATTGCGCCAACTCAAGCTTAATGAACGACATGAGAGAGCTCTAAATCCCCCTTTCATTAGCCATCTTCTTACACAACTCATCCATGCTTAAGCTCTACATGACATGTTCATTTCTTTTATTCGACACCATGTAACTTCACTCCTTCTCTCCCTCTCTCTCTCCATGCCCATTTTTTTGTGCTTTTTTTTTTCTTTCATACAGCGGTCATCTCCTTCGGCCTACCCCAGGTCATTATCCCTAAATCCGAGAGAAAAATAAGCACCACGGACTAATGCAAGACTAACAACAATAAAACACACGTCGTGATTAACGCCGCCAAGATCAAGCTATCCCTCTTCTTCCTTGTATTGACCTTTGCAATGATCGTGTTGATCCCCGGCACATGCGACAGCGTGTTCAGCATCCTGCGTTGGATTCCCGTCAGCGATGCACGCTGCCGTAGAAACTCGTCGCGCGTCTCGTATGCCTGCGCCAGTATCGAGTCAGCCATGCTATTGGAGTTGTCGATCCGGGACCGCTCATTGAGCATGTACTCCGCTTCTGACGCACCTCCACCGTTGCTGGTTCCGCTCCCTGTACCACCCGACGGCGTAGATGTACTGGCACGGTGTGATTCAATGTCGGATCGGACAGAAGAAAGTAAGTTTATGTGGTTGCGTTCGTGTAGGATAGTGGTGCGGATGCGTTGGAACTCGGATTTGTGGTCGGCAAGGTTCTCACGGTGCCTTTGGAGCTGATGAAGCTTGGCTGTTGAGGGAGACGCCTCGCTTTCTAGCGATCGGTTCAGAGCAGAGAGGATTTCGTCGCGCTATTGAATGAGTTAGCAGAGTGGTTCTATCTTGCGATTGTTGACTGTGCTTACCTTGGTCAAGTTTGCTTCAATTCCCTTGAGCGTCCGATTTTCGTCTTCCATAGGACTCGCACTAATGCTGTGTGTAAACGACGAGTACTCCGAAAGAAGCTCGGACGCCTCTGTTTCTAGGCTGCGGGCCTGTGTTCTTAGCTGCGCAAACGACGACATTGCAATTGCCGATGGGGGTGGTGGTGCGTCAACAAATAGGCAAGCTTGGGTTTAGGAGGTTGGATTGCCAGGTACCTCCAAGATTGTGTTATAATTTAAATAAAGGCCAAGCGTCAGAGCGATGAATAAGTTGTATTGGATAGGGGGCAGTAAGTAGCAGACGATACTGGTGGAGAAGAGAACAGAGTGTTGACGTGCGCGTGTTTGAATTTGGGACTTTTTTCTTCGACGCAGATAAATTAGTCCCAATTTGTGTCATGGCCAAAGTTTAGTCTCAAATGTTGTAACCGCCTGACTGTCCATAGTAACAGTATCACCTGCAGAAATGTGAATTACTTGAATTTTTCATGTACAAGTCTGACATGGCTCTTTAGCATTTATATTCAAAGGATAATAGATTATGTATGATGATATTTACACCATTTCCTGAAGCAGGGACCTGCTACAAGACTTCATATGCTGAAGTGGATCGTACAAATTCTCTCGAGTATGCCTGCGATCTCAATGGAAAACTATCTTCATCTGGATGTGATTCAAAGTTGCCGTAGCTTGGCTGAATATTCCTGTGATTATTAGTTCAATGAACCTGTTTAGCTGCGCAAAGCCCTCTTAGCAACTTTAAGCTGCAACTTACGATTCTTGTACAAGAATTCGGTCCTTGGAATTGCTACTCAGAGACGGCAGGTGCACACTCGAGCTTACCGTTTGCGGTACAAGTCCTATTGTAAAAGTGTTTGTCATGAGAGATACTCCCTTTGTCATGACTACATTATCAGAAGCCTCGAGCTTGGCTGGAAGATACCAGGCATTGAGTCCATTAATGTTCTCAAGGGCCTTGTGAAAGACTTCAAGATTGACATCAAACGAAAGTTTTCTGTGGCCATGGCGACGATACAGTTGATGAATCAGACTGGATACTACAGCAAACACACCGCATATTGCTATAACGAGAAGACCAGGAAATATGTCAATCATCTCCTGCTCAACCACAAGCAGCGGATATTCTGGATCCTCGAGAGTTGAGAGTACTATCTCGTCATCAGAAAGGTCGGTCGAGTACTGAGATGACTGGGGCGCATTGCTAAACTGAACTGTGCGCATGCCGTATAAATCAGTCTGCAGTTTCTTGTCCTTGACGAGATATTGCCTGGTATTGTAACTGTAAGAGAAAAAATTTCCATGGCTTCCTTCGTCAAAGAAGTCAACACCTAGAACCGTTCCCCATAAAACGTACATCTTTGTGTACATGGGAAACCTGCCAAACTTATAGGTAAGCTCGGTTTTTGAGTGCAAAAACGCAGTGTAGCCCACTAAATATTCATATTCCTTGTCTCTGAGTAGGCTTTTTTCTATAAGCTCCATTGGCGTTAGGGTATTGTTGGTCATGTTGATCCAGTAGCCATCAGGCACAAACAGCTCCATAGTGTAACCATCTTTCTCAAAACCCTCTACCTTTTTTCTCAAAAGGTCTGCACCACTGGTTCCATTCTGCGTTTGGAGATAGTCGTTTGTGCGCTGAACCAATTCCACAAATAGATAGTTTGCGCCCTCTTCCGTCTGGTAGTATGTAGCAAGCTTTTGGCCGTTTAATCCAAGTGTGTTGGGCGTTTCTTCCACAACGGAAATACTATCATTCAAACTAAATCGGTCAAGGAAGCACCGTACCCTCACTGGCGACAGGCCTACAGTGACTTCCCAAGCTGAGGCCAAGTGGGCAACGGTACATCTTGGGGTGCCAGTGAAGTTGTTACCCGAGACTTCAATGTGCCCTTCAGGCCCGTCCATGAGGTAGTATGCGCGCTGTGATGTGGTGTAATTCATGTATACACCGCCATCGTTAGAGGCATACACGTTGTTTTTGAAGACGCTGTTTGCGGTCGAGTTTGAGTTCATTACTTGCGGGAATGTGAACAGCGAATTTCCCAGCTGGAACTTCCCCTTCTCAAACGTGAGGTTTGTGCGCGTTGTTTCCAGCTTGTATCCGTTTTTGCGTTCGGCCAGCTGAAACAGAAGCAAGTCCGTCAGAAGCACCGCGGCAGCCATTGCAAAGGCGCACAAGACGGCAAGCCATGATTTCGAGTTGATGTTGTTTTTTCTAGTGCGGTGTTTCTTTACCGAGGGATGCCATCGCATGTCGTTGGCAAGAGAGATGAGGTTGCCAAAGTCGCCAAAAAAGTAAAATGTGAGGGCCTTTGACGTTGAGCAGAGCGAGATCAATGATGCTATCTGGGGAATGAGGCAACCTACGACGATTTTTGCCGCGAAGGCGACGAACTGTGCAGCATCTGCCGAAACGAAAACGTGCTTCATGGCGATTTATAGATGCGCATGTAGGCCTGTGTCGAACAAAAGTCTGGACAGGAGAATGGGAAGGTGAAGAAGCTAGGAGAGTTAGAGCAGGTGAGAACGGATGTGACTTTATACGCACAAGCGAGTCTCAGTTCGCTTTAAAGCCTGCACAGAGTTCGCTTTAAGCAGACTTTGACTTAGCAGAAGCCGCATCACACGCTTATTTTCAACCTTAAATCTGCAATGACCTTCTGCACCGACCCAGCATGGACCGTGAACCAGCGGTTGATCGAGCGCGAATGCCGCGTGCGCTGGATGCTGCCACTGCCTCCTGCCGCTACCTCTCGCAGGTCCTCCCAGACAGCGCTGGCTGGCAGTCTCGCCGGTTCAAGCCCCAATACTGGATTTTGTGGTTGCGGCCTTTACAGCCAATCGATTGCTCTCATTGCATTATTTCTCGTGCATGACACAGTTAATCGATATGCACGCGACAAAATGCAAAATGGCTGCTTTTGTCCCAGCCTCAGCTTTTAACGCTATCGACTAGCTCCCGCTGCAGCTTCAGCACCGGCTCCAGTACCAGCTCCAGCTCCGGCTTCTGAAAAAAGAGGACTCCCGCTACAGCGACAGCGGCATCTCCTGAGGCTCCAAGCGCCTTCTGAAGACCTTCTCGATACTGCGGCTCGCCAGCTGCCAGCGACTCAGTCGTACTGGCGAGGCCCGTCTTACCGAACCCGGGCCCTATTGCAGCCACCAGTAACGCACCGCCTCGATACAGAAAACGCAGCGTGGCCTCGCCCGAGCGCTAGCACCAGCACTTTCGCCTACAACGTTATTTCACCTTTGTATGCTCCTCCCCCGCCGCTCTGACATTATCCAACCGCATTACAAATCTTGTTAAATAGATTTTGTCGTGTAAATTTAGCTGTACAAGATTTGAATTTTGTTATATAAGTTTTGTAAGCTGTAGCGATTGTAGACCACTCACTCCATGATCCGGACTGCCCAAACTTCTGGGTTGACTTCTTCACGGATTCCAATCTAGCACCATGTTCGTATCAACCTCCGCTGCGCAGGGCCTCGCATTTGCCTCGAAAGTAGTCACAGCACTGCTTATTCCCCAGATCGCCTCGGTTCTTTCCATCTACTCCGTGCGAAGAGCCATGCAGGTCACCTTTTTCTCGGCTCTGTCGAACTGCGTGACCCTGCTGCTAGACTCGAGATTCTGGCAACACGTACGGTTCATTCCAAAATTTCACAGGAAAATCACTCCTGTCACATGGCTCACCATCCTAGTCTCCCTGGCCCTCTGGGCAAGCATCATAGTCTCGGATTTGCTTGTCTTTCAGCTAGCTAAACGGGAAACCAGGTGGATGGAATCCACGGGCAGCAACCTCAACCTGAACTTCAGATCCACCTCGAGTGAAATCTCTCCTACTTTTAATGTCAGTGCGCCGTTGGCTCTCGTAGACTCCGCAGAAGCCTTTTCTGTCTTTGGCAACAACACATACATTCCAGCAGAGAAGTACTCGTATTTGCACACAAGCCCGGAGAGGGAATATGTGACGGCATTACAGAACACTACCTACGAAATCCTGCTAGATGTTCCAGAGGTGCAAGCACGAAACCCAAACGACAAAAACAGCAACTTTACCTGTTTCTGCGGTCAGCAAGTGGAACAGGCCCAGGTTGCCAAAGGCTTACCGTTGGTGTGGCTCAATTGTTTGTCCAACACGAGTGATTCTGGCGTTCCATACTATCCGTCCATTGGGTTCAACAAGAAAACTAATTTGCTAGCATTCCAGGGCGTCAATGGTTCGTACTTTTCATTCATGACCAGTAGACAACGAGATCAACAGCGAATAAACGAGCTAACCAACTATCCTACGACTACCAGCCAGTTCTTGGAGTACACCACGAAGGGATTCACTCTCATATCTCAGCAGCATAACGGAACCTCAGAATATCTTAATTTGAACAGGGCCTTTAACTACCTGAGCAACTGGAGAAACGGTACAGAAAACTACAAGGTCATACTCATGTACTACAAGCTTCAGAACGAAACTCTCTACAACCGAGTGCCAAAACACACCTACAGGTATCTAATCGTTGAGATGATAGGCCTGGCCGGGCCGCAAAACCCCGCCGACCCTTATGCAATTGCAGGGCTGATATATTTCAATCATATTTCATACGAAGTCCAAAATGTGTTTGTTCCTGGCCAATCTATCGACGAGAAATATTTGGGGGTTGATCCCGAAATGCAGTTTGGCCCTCGGTCTACGTCAATCCTGACAGACCTATCGCCTGAGCACGCTATCATAGCCATGCTAGCACACCCCAAAACGCCCATTCTCATCAATTCCGTTGAGATGATTGATGCATGGCCGGCGCTGTTACTGATTGTTATCGCAGGTGGCTTGTCGTTCGTATTGTTTGTGTACCGTCTTTTTTACCAGCTATACTCTAGCACACGGATTCCGTGCGACCCGCTTTTGGAAGTGTACCATTCGGCTGTCAACTCCGATGATACGTTTGGAGCCAACAGCGGTAGCAGTACTGCGTTTAGTAGTCGCCACACTATGGATCTGTTGCTGTACAAAATGCAGGAGACGGACCTTATTATGGTCAACGGATACTCACCAGATTTGCAAAGTAACAAGCTTGGTCTTCTGTCGAAGAAAGCAACCATTTTACCTCTTGATGGAAGCCGAGAATATAGGTAGACCTGTTTTCTTCTTGTTCATGTTTTTCTGGTGTAAAGTACTGATGGATACTGTATAATTTTGGTGTTTATAAAAAAAAACTATCAGATCAATTTTTATGGTAGAGGTTTTGTACAAGCTGACTAGACTTTTTTTCGCAGTAGCTTGATTAGCTCTGCGATTCGCATGAGATTTTCTTAACAACGAAAACAAGATCTAAAGTTGGAACATATGTGGTTTTTACTGTACCAGTTTTGAGGGTTCAGACAGTCAACGAGCTGTGTGCAGCTGATATTTTGAATCTCGCAGGACAATGGTTGACTGTTCAGTAAAGCATTGAGCCAAGTCCAGTAGCTTTTCAGAAAAAAAGGTGGGTTTCTTCTTTAATGGTCTTTTATTTTGACACAACGACAGCTGTCTGAAAAGGGGTTTCTTGTGGTTTCCAGTCTACCCGCTGCATGAATATTGCCAACCTTGATTTTGCTATGCTCGCTCATAGGCCTTGAAAACCCCACATTAAGTGACCTTAGAGCGCGAGACATTGGAGAAGATTGTAGAAAACGCACATGATGGTTTGCAGTGCATGTATTAGTATATTATGCAGTGATCACTAATAATTGGTATTGTTCAAAATCAATGGGATTGAACTTTTTAAGTATCAATCACTGCGTAGACTTCATGTTCAAAGTATGCAAGATGTTTGTACGCAAGGCCAGAGCTTGTATAGACTCTGAAGTTGATTTCTGGCCTCCCAATCAGTACTCTTGGTATTCTCGTGTCGAAAAATGCTCTTTTTTGCAGTTTCCTTGACGCTGATATCTGCGATTTCTGCAAATTTGGGGGAGCTGATATTAGTGATACTACTATTTGGTAAAGGCATACGTTGACAAAAATTTGCAAATTGCGCTTTCAACGTCATCTCCAGTTTGTATTGCTCTTATTTTCAAGTCCTATTATATGAATGTGACAAGTCAAACAAGAAGAGGGATGAGTGGGCGGCAATACTGAACTTGAAAGTTGGTGCACTCTTGTGGTAAAAATTATCATAATCAGCCACGTTTATTCCGAGAGCGTTGGAACTGTTAGCAAAGCACAAAATAGTCTTGTATCAGAAAAACTGCTGATTTTATGGCAGTGTTAAGAGTGTAGGAGTATATCAAGCGTTGGTAATGTACATACATGTTTTTCGTGAACTACAGTAGAAGTAGAGGCTACACACAAGTATCAAAGAAGGAGGGTCAATAGTATAGCGGTAACTTGGATGCTATCAATAAGAGCAAAAATGGGATAGGCAAACATCACTCTTTGAAGCACAAACATATCTTGTGATACTACTTGAACCCTTAATCTGGACATTCAAGCAACAAATATATGATGCTGTAATCTGATTGGAGAAAAAGATGACCAGCAGCACCAAAAAAAGCTACGCCTCAAAATAAACAAGTCAAGATTATTATGTGTCTACGAATCTGTTCTATTTCATGTTGCTTTTTATACTTTACGTTATGAATTGAAAGCCTTCATTTGCGGCGCTTTCGTTTTTCTGGTTGTCTCTCTGTGAGTTGTGGATAGTTTAGGCTAGATGTTACACTACTACACGCCGTGGTTGCAATTTCGTCCTTTCTTCTACAATTCAAAAGAGCAGACAACAGTAAGAAACAAAAAATTTTGGTAATCTCGACTGCAACTGTCATCGATTCTAAGGCGAGATCTCATAATATATGCAAGTCTCATGCTCAAATAGCGGGCTTACCGCTTCAGGCGTGGATATTCTTACTAACCATTAGACCGTGTTTGCAATTGTAAAAAAGCAGATCTGTAATATTACCAGATCAAGGAATCAAAGCAACATGTAAATATTTTTTTTTTCTGACCCGCGCCAAAAAATACCTGTGCTATAAACGGTTTTCTAGCAGATGAATTAGGTCTAACCGAGACCCAAATTTAGCCCAAAAACAAAGATGAACAAACCAACGTGAGGCTCAACTCTGCTATCAAAAGAGATGTTCCTTAGACACTGTTGAGTACCGAAAAAAACTTTAGACTAGATGCCAAAAAAAAGTTTGGCAAACACTGTTGGCTAACACTGTTGAGCACAGAGAAATATCCAAGATGGATTTGAAAAAGGGCCCCAGTAAGTTGTGGATCGTGGCTAGAATTGCCATTCCGGATGTTCATCAGAACATCGCTTTCAAATATGAGCTCTGGATAGATGTTCAGAAATCTATTTAAGAGCGAGACTCAGCTGCTTTTCATTCGATTCTATTCTCCAGGCATTCATCTAGCTTCTCAAGAGCTTCTATCTTACCAACTTTACACCGCCAGTAACCTTTCCAATTACTTCAACTTCCAGTCTAGGCCTGCTAAACTTTCAACATGAAGTTCTCAGTTCTCGCTGCAACTTCGTTTGCTTTGGCAACAACAGTATCAGCTACTGCTGCCGTTAGCGATCCTCTTCCTCACACCCTGGAGG